>CM035123.1:11790876-12008376 GCA_020205555.1 Panax stipuleanatus | reverse complement strand
CCTTTTGGAATGCCCATTCCATTCCCCCCAAACCAAACATGCCATAAGATAACTTAGTGCTGCAGCAAGTAGCTCATCAGCATGTTTGATGTAAAGTTACTTAAGAGCATAGATACGCAGGCATGCAAGGCAATAAATCTTGTTTGTTCTAAGAATGAAGACAACTTTATATCCCAACTAGCTCAATATGTTTAATCCTACCTAGCACATATTCAACCGCTGCCATCATCTGTGCGATGTTGGCTCAATAGCACCACTTGCGAATCTAAGCAAATGGATGTGGTGTTTGCAAGTTATCCAAGTATCATTTAGTATAAATTTCCTCCCCGACTTGGTTTGCCATTTCTCTGCAGATTTCAACACAGAATCAGAATCAGTTCACCAGCCAATAGGAATACACCACCAACCCAAAAAGAACAGCTTGCTTCATCAAAATGAGCAGCTTTTTGAAATTTGAATTAGAAAAGAGGCACATAATGAAAGAATGATGCTTTTACGATTATGAGAATATTAAGCGAATGTAGCATTACCAAGTCACTAGTTTGACAGTTCTTAAACATCATCAAAGTACTTCTCTTCAGCATCTTGATTTTCCTCCCTCGTCCAGTGATCATCTAAGGTTTCATCCTCGTCTATTTTTGAGTAATCTAAATGCTGATGATCTTCTCCAGACATAAACTTTTGCTGCATTATGTGCGTAAATTGGTCCATTCGATCTTGCATTTCCTCTTCTGATAAATTGACTCCCCCATCAGGCCTTACAGTTGTGGACTGAGCGTTATTGAAGGCATCGTGATTTCTCGAAGGAACCTAATTATATTAAATATCACGATTTTAAAAACATCAAATTATAGCTACAGTGCAGTTTTAACAGGCTAATTTCACAATTAAAATTATATTTATAATACACGTGACCACATATATGGAACAGTTTATAACACTACACAAACAATAATGGAGGAAATGTTTATATACGTCAAACCCAAACATCAATACATAAATGCTGGAAACTATTAGAAGTAGATGCACAATATGGCAAACCATTATTTGCCTATACATCCTGCAAACCACATATAATTTAGTGCCACAGTTTACAGATGTCCCTTGTATTAGCTAGAAACCTAATTTAGTTCCACTGAAGAAGCAGATTTTGAAAGAAAAACTAGAACCTTGAAGGGTCAACAAGTATAGGATATATTTTGAATAGAGGGGACATTAGAACACTATACAAGGAAGCATTCTGCACTCATACGGAGCCAACGATGGTTCACCTTACTGGTGCAAATAAACAATATACAAGTCTGCACACATGCGCGCCACACAGAGAAGCAACCACACGAGCACAAAGTTTTAAAAATCACATTCATTGTTTTGAAATACCATATGGATAAGACAAAACTATTCAAGAAGAACCCCAGATATAACGTCATTCAGCGTGTTATGACATAGGCAAGGAAGAAAGTGAGATGAACAAGTAGAATAATGTTCAAGGAAAACTACATATGGCATTAGCACAACCACAGTTTTTGAGTTGTGACTACTACATATAACAGGGTAGAGTCATCAACTAAATGCATCCTGATAAAATAAGGTGCAGTTCCCACTTCCACTCCCCAACTCTTTCAGAGTTAGTATCTAAGACTATAGTTCTCAAATATACAGTCCTCAGTCCTTGATGGTGGATACATTATTAGTGGCTCGGAAGCATTGTCTAAATCAGTATATAAACAACAGGGAGATAAATAATTATAACAAAATTAATAAAAATGCAATAGACATATATGGACTACTGATCAGCCAAAAACATTATCCATAAGAAAATACTTAGAAGTGGGAAATGTATAAATATTTTTGTGTTCTCATATAAGAACCTCAATCGACAGTCCATGCTTTTGTGAAAAATGATAAAAACAAGTAAATGAGTAAATATTTTAAGGGTAAATTTCACTTCACTACCTAAGAGATTTTACTATTTATTCACTTAACCACCTGTCGTTTAAAAACCTACACTTAAACACATAAATAAGGTTTTGAGGTGAAGTGAAAAACTACTTTCTATGTTAACGCCGTGACTATAAATGGCTAAAGACCGATTTGCCCTTGGTATATATAGACAAGTAGACAGATTAAATGGCTCATTCGTGTTGTTTGATCTAGGGGTTTGGAGAGAGAGAGAGAGAGCAATAGATAGGCAATTTTGGTGGTTAGGGTTTTTCTTCAATTCTTTGCTGCAGATTGAGGTAACCATTCATACCTTTTGTCTACTTGTTGTCCACTTTCTGTTGACTTTTTGCCCACCACAACGACGACGCTATTCCAACGATCGCAATGACTTTCTCTATCTTCTTCTATCTTTTTCTTTGATTTTTGCTATTCCGATGATGGTCGATCTGGCGACTTGGTTTGTTGTAGAGATCGGGTAAGTTAGTGAAGGGTTTTGCTCGTTATTGGAGTTTCGACGATTTTTTGGTGGCTGATTATTTTGGTGTCGCTGCTGGTGGTGGGCTGTGAAATTAAGGGGTTGAAAGGATAAAATTTGATTGTTCTTCGTGGTTTGGTTTTTTGTTAATCAAAGTCCGAAAGTGATTTTTTTGACAATATTTAAAAATTATTTTGGGTTGTGTTGGTTGATTAGGGTTTAAAAAAAATGATGGTGAATGTAAGGCCAATTTTTTTTAATAGGTATGGATGAAGTTGGGATTCTGGGCTTGTTTGTACAGCAAATAAAAAAATGGAGCTTTTGTTTCATTTTTTGTTGTTGTTTCCTTATGGGTTTGGCTACAAATTTGTTGATTAAAATTACCCAAAAGATTTTGTTTGACTAGAGGAAGAAGATTTAGAGAACTGATCTCTTAATTTGGGTATCTCAGTGATTGTTTAGATGTTACCCACGAGATTCGCATGAAGAAGAGACAAAGCCATGTTTGGCTTGAAAAATAAGATTGAAAAGCAAGGGAATTTGGGGGTTTTTTATTTTAATAATCGACTGCTTTGAAGCTGATTCACGCGTTTTGAGGGTGTGTATTGCACACAACGTTATTATGGATGAAAAATGTAACGGTTTCACTTCACCTCAAAAATTCAGGTGTTCAAGTGTAGGTTTTAAACAACAGGTGGTTAAGTGAGGAAATGATAAAATCTCAGGTGGTGAAGTGAAATTTACCCATAATTTATGGTGCTATACATTTCTAAATTTAATATCATTGTTTTCCACACTGAGAATGCATGGAAGATCAAAGAGAAGGGTGCTAACTAAGGAAATAAATGGTTATGAACTACTTAATCTTGCAGCAGGCCCATGTCAGGCTAATATCAAAATATGTGGTTTCTAGTGCATCCAAGACCTTCTCCCCCATTTACTACAATGATGGAAATACCTAAAATAACAATACTGGTGGCTCCAGTCACAAGTTCCCAGTTCATATCAATATGAAAACTATTACACTGCTTTCTGATTTTGGACGAAAATTGTTGAATAAATAATTAATTGGAAGTGGTCAATAAAGAAAATTAAGAGGAGTGATCCAACCGTAGGAGAACTACTATCCCTAGGTTTTCCAACCACAGAAGGGAGAAAAAAGGTTTTGATCGCAACCAATAATTAGAATAATTTTAATATCAAAGTGTAAAGAGTCTGACATGACTTACAAGCATATTTATAAGAAAATAAATTCTAATAACCCTAAACCCAGTAACAATTGAGCCTCTAAATAAATAATCCAATATTGAAATAAATCAATAAATAACAAGTCCACGAACTAAATAAATAAATAGACACTGATAAATAAATAATTAAATAGTGAATCATTCACGACGACGACGTGGATCGATCCCTATCAACTCTCCCCGGCTGCAAAAAAGAAGTCTCTGACGAAGTGAAAGCCTCGTATCTCTCAAAAAAGGTCTTGATCAAGCCGACGGAACTCCTCAGTACTAATCCATGTACAATCATCCGGAGGCCTGTTGTGCCACTTCACCAAAAACTGACGGTAACCACCCTACCTGGCCGACACAGCCCGCTCATCAAACATATCCTAAAAAATAATTGTTGTACGCTGTGTAGAAACAATAAGAGGTGCAGGTGGAATAGGTAAAGGAGGAACAAGTATAGGCTATCAAGGTTAACAAATGTAGGCAAAGTGGGGTGAAGAAATAAGAGAAGTGGAAGCGAGGGCGGAATCATCATAAGACCCATGATAAAGAGTAAGGTCTTCCACAATTGAATACAAGGCCAATACTCATATCACTCGGAAGATTCAACTCGTATGCATTAGCGCTAACTTTTTTTCGAACTTGAAATGGACCCATTCTCTTAGCATGCACTTTCTTCCATGTGCCAGAAGGTAATCTCTCAGCACGGTGTCGCAGCATCACTCGATCATTCTCATTAAACTCTTGATACATGCAATAAACATCTGCAAAAGACTTATGATTTTCATTGCTCAAATTAATTTTTTTTCTTATCTCAACATGCAAATCATGAATGTCATGTGCAAAAGACTCTATGGACTTACTAGCCCTATATGCAATGGGAAGACGAGCTAATCAATAGGTTTCCTAGGCTGATAACCAGTGTAAGCCTGAAAAGGAGTTACTCCATTCGAACAATTAACTGAGCTATTATATGCAAACTCAACCATAGGTAAAACCTTATCCCATGTAGACACATAATCACCCACAAGACAACGTATCAAATCACCTAGACTTCTATTAATAACCTCAATCTGACCATCGATCTGGGGATGATACGCAGTAGAAACTTAAGCGTGGTGTTAAGTTTCTTCCAGAGAGTTTTCCAAAAATAATTCATAAATTTCACATCTCTATCAGAAACTATAATCAATGGTAACTTATGCAATCTCACTACCTCACTAAAGAAAATCATGGCAATATGTGAGGCATTATCAATTTTGCTGCAAGGAATAAAATGTGTCATCTTAGTGAAACGGTCCACTACAACAAAAATTAAATCATGACCCCTCTGGGTCCTCGGTAACTCCAAGACAAAATCCATGCTAAGATCTTCCCAAGGTGCATGGGGAACCAGAAGTGGAGTGTACAAACTCGTGTTCTGCTTCTTACCTTTAACAGTCTGACATGTGCGGCACTCAGAAACAACACGAGTTACATCCCTTTTGAGGCTAGGCCAAAAGAACCTATCCTCAACAATGACAATGGTCTTATCTCGACCAAATTGTCCAACTAAACCTCCTGCGTGCAACTCCCACAATAAATACTCACGCATCGATGTACTAGGAATACACTAGCGGGTGCCCTTAAAAAGATGCCCATCATGGATATGAAAATCACTTGAGGGCAGAAAACTAGGATTATTCTGTAAGGCAGCATAAATGTCACTAGTCTCAACAAGTAGGGTACTCCTGGATAATGCGTTCAAATCCCACAACCTTCACTCTCAAAGAGTTGACAAGGATGGACACCTTACTCAACGCATCGGTAACCACATTCTCCATCCTTTTGTAATGCTTAAGGACAAAAGAATACTCGATAAACTCTACCCACCTAGCGTGTCGTTGACTTTGCTTCTTTTGGGAGTTAAGGTACCGGGGTGCTTGATGATCAGAGTAAAGAATAAACTCCCTATACAACAAATAATGTCGCCAATACCTAAGTGTCTGGACTATAGCATAAAACTCTTTATCATAGGTTTTTCAGACCTCATTCAATTTCTCACTAAAGATCGCTATCGAATGACGCTCTTGACTAAGCACTCCCCCTATCCCTACGCTTGAAGCGTCGTATGAAACCTTAAATACTTTACTTAAGTCTGGTAGTCGAGAATAGGTGATACAATCCTGATCGGGCTTGCATCGATCAACAACGACTCAACTTAAGTTCCAAGGATTCAACGAATGGTTGCGAGTGGTTGGACTAAATTCAACATAAGGATGCTTACATTGGAGTTCAAGTCAATTGGGTCCGTGTACATTGTATGGATATGAGCTTATCTATCACGCGACAACACGAGGTTGGAATGCATGGAACGAAGAAGAAGGATTCAAGCGTCAAGGCAATGCATTCATTATGTAACCGAGATCAAAGCTTGGAGTTTTCAACTTGCCATTTACACAACAGCCACTTTAAGGTCGATTTCGACCTTGATCCATCTAGAACCTTTCAATTCTCAAAGAATGAAAGTTGTAGAGTTATTCCTTAGCTTTCTGAAGCCTCTTGAATCGCCTCAATCGGAGTTCAGATGAGAAAGTTATGGCCATTTTACCAAAAGACATAGTAGCAGGAAAATTGGATTCGCCACGACGGATTCCCCAGGCAAACGAATCCGCCCCGGTGGATTCCTCTCTGCCAAAACTCGCCCTAGCGCGTTCTGAGCTCGCCTCAGCTCATTCCTCTCTGCCTGAATCCGCCCAGTCGGATTCCCAGGCCTACGAATCCTCCCCGGAGAATTCGTCGGGTTTCAGTTGAGTTTTTTATGCGTTTTGACATATTTGGACGCGGGTTTGCTTCCTAAATTATCTATTTCCAGTATATTTTAGATTTCTAATGTATCTAGGAGTTATATTAGATAGCATTTGATTTTCATATAAGTTTGTGAGCTAGGGTTTTACATTCCTTTTCGATTTCTTATTCCTTATGGAATTAGGGTTTTTATTAGTAGTATATATAGCATACATGGCTGATGTAATAGATAGACTTTGATAAATAAAACTTGTGAGATTATTCTCCTTTTGGTTCTTTGAGAATTACTGAATTGTTCATAGTTTTCTGTGGATGTCAAACCCGACTTATCATACAATACATAGTTGTGCGTGACGTCTTCTACCGCATCAATCGTCGATTGTACCGTGATTAACGCTTCAATATAAGTGAGGGGTCAAGGTACCGTTGATGTCCATTCAACGCAAATGTCCGAACGCGAGCAATTGTACCAAGATTACCGTCTACATATAGACGAGGGGTTAAGGTGTTGCAAGCAATTCACCCAACAACTGTGCTAGAAACGATCTGGGCGACGATCACCTCACGCAAGCGTGCTGTGGTGTCCATCATTTGGTATTAAAGCTAAGCCTTTCTAGCGAGTTACTTTTTATGTTTGAATATATTGTAAAAAAAAAAAGTATAAGAAAATTTTCAGATTCTATTTCCATTGTGCTAACCAAACTTGTAGCACACCATCCAATCATCAAATTTAAACCAAGAGTTCATACCGTTCCATCATCATCAATTCTGAAGCAAAGCTATAATTTTCAAATCTGAAGCATACGAGGAGTGCACCCGCGACACTACAAGGATCACGATTGTAGTATTCCGATAGTCGTACCTATTATATTTGTTCTTGATAAGTTACTTTTGAATTGCATTGTAAGACTGTGAATTTATTTAGTGAATTCAAAAAAAAGAACCTATAAAAGAGAATATTAGAGGTAAAAGACAAGAGTGTGAGATTATTAGAGGGTAAAAGCCAATCGTGCGATGCACGAGCGTTTCGTAATTGTGTGATATATTGTTTTAGCAAAACACGTAAGGGAGTGTGTGAGGAAAATTTTCTTTATCTACTAACTTTTGTTTTGTAGCGAACATGTATGATTATGGTTATGAAAGTTTTTAGAGGTCTCGAGGGAATCTTTTCCAAGGCAAGAATGATCCAGATGCTTATTTGAGATGGGAGAAAAAGATGTAGCGAGAGTTTGCCTACCATGATTATTACGAGCATAAGAAGGTCAGACTGGCATTTCAAGAGTTTTTCGATCATGCCGTTACATGGTGGAATCAACTTGTGCTTAGCAGAAAAAAATGTGGAGAGCGTCCAATCGAGACATGGGTAGAATTAAAAACAGTAATGAGGAAGCGGTTTGCTCCAGTACAACGAGATAGGAGGGAAGAGTATACATCTCAAAGACATGTAGAGCAACCTTCAGGGCGATCAACATTAGAAGATGATAGGAAGGTTCACATGTAAACAAAGAGGATTCGCATTGGAGACAACCACGAGAAACTCCTAAGGTGTATAGTGAACCATTATTTTCTGAGGAGTTCATTAAGAAGATGACAGATTGTTGGACGCAGCTACAACACACTTCTTAGGCGCCAAAGGAACAAGATCAACCGAGGGAGGAAGAAGATGTAATAGAATATGCAGTCCAAGGAGAATTGCTTGATTCCATTGTACAAAAAGAATGAATACAAAAGCAAGAAAAAGAAAGACAAAAAGAAATTGTTCAAAAGATTGATAATGTAAAAGAAAAAGTTGAAAAGAGTGAGAATTAAAAGAAAATAGAGATTGAGAAAAAGGAGAATGAAAAGAGTGAGCTTGAAAATAAACCAGAGAAAAAAACAGTTGAGAGCAAAATTGAGATAAAAGAAGAGAGAAAAATAAGTGACTGTGAAAAAAAGAGTGAGTTGGAAAGTGAATTGTATTTTGAAAAGCCAATGACTGTACATTCGTACAAGACGACGCTTTTGAATACTAAGGTTAAATCTTCTTTGTCTAGTTCTGTTTTGTCTATTGTACAGGTGAAAGAATGCATACCTAGCGCTATCATTCCATACCGATCAGCTTATAATATTCCTGAGGAAACGACGGAGTCACTGAGGCAGGTTGGAAAGTTGATGGAGCAAGGTATCGTGGGAGAGCATGAATTCGTGTGCTAATTATGAGATCATAGTACCTAAGGAGGATGAGACAACGAGTTTATGCATCGATTTTGAATTGGTAAACAAGTATCGTTATTTTTTTCTTTGTTTAGATAATATGCTTGATAAATTGCATAGTTCTTATGTTTTATCAAAATGTGATGATCATGTGATGACAATATCTAATCAATTTAGCATGATAAAATGTGAAAAATGGAAAATTGTTTTAACATGTGAATTGTATAGATGGATAGTTATTTCTGTTAGATTAACTGATGCATCTAGTGTTTTCATGAGTTATTTAAAACATGTTTAGCATGCTTCCATGGATAAATTTGTTGTTAGCTATTTTGATGGTAGAATCATTTTTATCATAAACTATGGAGGATATTTGATATTTGTTGAGTTAGTTTATGATCATGATATGTTTTCTCGTTCTCAATGTTATTACTTGCATGAAATTCATTCTAAGATTTCTTATCCATATGTTGATTTAGGTTTTCAAGCTAGTCAATCTTTACATGAGATGTCGATAGTTGACAATGGTAGTAATCAAGTTGTTTCGTTAGGGCAATCTTCATTACATGATTTGCTATCGTATGGTATTGATGTGAAAGGTATTTATCGTCAAAATGGATGGAGATATGGTTTATTTGCATGTTTAGTTAGATCACTTGGATTAGATACGGCATTGCATACTTCCATGGGATTGTTGAATCATATTTTGCATTCTTACATGGGAAAATTTGTTAATATCTATTTTGGTGATATTCCCGTTTTTGTCAACACTTTGGAATTTTTTTTAGCATGTGTTGAGTTTGTTTGTGATCATTGTCGATATGCTATTAAGTTTTCAACTGGTGATTGTGACCTTTTTATTCCATTGATACAATTGATTGATTTTAACTGTGTTTATGTCAATGGGAAGGGAAAGGTCGGTTGTGTTTTGCAGACTCGTGATAGGATCATATTCGTCGAGGGAATCATGGATCGTGCAATTCATCCCATTCAATGCATAGAACATCTGCAGGGAAGTGTTTTGAATATTGTTCTAGTAGACTATGCATGTGATTTTGATTTATTTGAATTCTTTGTGATTAGACAAAAGATACTTGTTGATTCGTTGTGTTTTGTGTTTAATCCAGGAATTCAGGTTTATGGGCTTATGTGACGTGATGAGTTTCAAGTTGACATTTGACAGATCATTGAATTGGTTTTGTTTGCAAAGGGCCGAGATCATTAGACTGACTTTTGATCCGGGGATTCATCATTGGGAGAATCTACCACATGAAGAGTTCTATGTGATGATTTTTGATCCAAGAGGATATAGGACTTTTCAGATTTTTTCTTACTTTGCATTCATGTTTATTTTAGTAGATACTATTTAGTTTATATAGTTAGTGTTTTAGGAGTAACTGGTCTATAAATTGTCAATTCGGGAGAGAAGTCAAACATTGCTATGTTCTTGGCGAGAGTTGGAGTTTTTGATGCTTATATATGTCATTTGCAAGTTGAGTTTTGGCATTATGATTTGCTTGCTGCTACTAACTTAGTTTGTTTGTATGTAGGAATAGGTTTGGGGATAAATCCTTCTCAAGAGAAGGGATGCAAGATTTGAGGAAAAATCCTTTTCAAGAAGAGGGGAATGATACAATCTTGACCGGGCTTGCATCAATCAACAACGACTCAACTCAAGTTCCAAGGATTCAACGAATGGTTGCGAGTGGTTGGACTGAATTCAACACAAGGATGCTTATATTGGAGTTCAAGTCAATTGGGTCCGTGAACATTGCATGGATAGGAACTTACAATATATCACACGACAACACGAGGTTGAAATGCATGGAACGGAGAAGGATTCAAGCGTCAAGGCAATGCGTTTATTATGCAACCGAGATCAAAGCTTGGAGTTTTCAGCTTGTCATTTACACAACAGCCACTTTAAGGCCGATTTCGACCTTGATCCAGCCAGAATCTTTCAATTCTCAAAGAATGAAAGTTGTAGAGCTATTCCTTAGCTTTCCGGAGCCTCTTGAATCGCCTCAATCAAAGTTCGGACGAAAACGTTATGACCATTTTACCAAAGGACGTCGAAACAAGAAATTTGGATTCGCCCCGGCTGATTCCCCAGGCAAATGAATCCGCCCCGGTGGATTCCTCTCTGCCCAAACTCGCCCCAACGTCTGAGCTCACCCCAATCCATTCCTCTCTGCTTGAATCCGCCCCGGCGGATTCCCAGGCCTACGAATCCGCCCTGGCGAATTCGTCGGGTTCTAGTTGGATTTTTTACGCGTTTTGACATATTTGGACGCTGGTTTACTTCCTAAGTTATCTATTTTCAGTGTATTTTAGATTTTTAATGTATCTAGGAGTTATGTTAGATAGGATTTGATTTCCATATTGTTTTGTGAGCTAGGGTTTTACATTCCTTTTGGATTTCTTATTCCTTATGGAATTAGGGTTTTTATTATTAGTATATATAGCCTATATGACTGATGTAATAGATAGACAACTTTGATAAATAAAACTTATGAGATTATTCTCCTTTTGGTTCTTTGAGAATTCTTGAATTGTTCATAGTTTTCTATGAGTTTCAAACCCGACTTATCATACAACAATAAATAGTTGTGTGTGACGTCTTCTACCGCATCAATCGTCGATTGTACAGAGATTACCGCTTCAATATAAGCGAGGGGTTAAGGTGTCGTTGGTGTCCATTCAACGCAGATTTCCGAATGCGAGCAATTGTACCAAGATTACCGTCTACATGTATACAAGGAGTTAAGGTGTTGCAAGCAATTTACCCAACAACTGTGCTAGAAACGATTCGGGCGACGACCACCTCACGCAAGCGTGACGTGGAGTCCATCAATAGGTGCTTGTTTCAACCTATTCTTGATTTCCACCAAGGCTTTAGTAGCCGATTTAGACCAAACAAACTCACATTTTTTCAAACTATCAGTGAGAGGAGCCATAATGGTACCAAATCCTCTAATGAACCTCCTATAAAACGTAGCTAGTCCATGGAAGCTTCGAGCTTCATGAATATTAGAAGGCTCAGGCCACTCATTAATTGTCTTTACTTTCTCAGGGTCGGCAGAAACCCCCTCTTTAGACATCACAAACCCAAAGAAAATGACCGACTCCTGAACAAAAGAACACTTCTTCAAATTAAAATAGAGTTTCTCACGTAGAAGAGCTGCTAGAATCTCTCGCAAGTGAAGTGCTCATCTGGGGTTTTACTATAAATGACGATGTCATCAAAATAGACCGCTACAAACTTGCCTATAAAAGGGCATAGCACCTGATTCATAACTCTACTAACCACTCATAAAGTACGTCTTGTCTTAAAGGCAATCTTCCACTCATCTCCCTCTTGGACGCGAATTTGGTGGTATCCACTCAGCAGGTCTATTTTGGTGAAAACACGAGCCCCAGTCATCATATCTAGCATGTCATCAAGCCTAGGTATGAGAAACCTATACTTGATGGTGATTTTATTTATGGCTCGACTATCACAACATATCCTCTAACTCTCATCAGCCTTAAGGGTGAATAAGGCTAGAACGACGCAAGGACGAACGCTCTCTCTAACAAGGTCAATGGCATGATGGATGTCCCTAAGAGGTGGTAATGTAATACCCAAAAATTTTGTAAATAATATTAGTAATGATAATGAGTATGTTTAAAAATTATGTGTGCACATATATATATATATATATATGTGCATATATAAATCTTAATAATTCAATTTAAATTGAATTAAGTATTTGATAATTGAGAAATGTGGTAAGGATGATGATAAGCTTGATTTATAAATTTATTAAGCTTATGTGATATGCCTTGTGTGGCATAATGACCAAGTAATTGGATTAACTAAGAAATGGATAAATGATGTAACGGACTAAGAAGTATAATTAGGCCCAATGTGGATAAATTGATATGCTTACAAGTGTTGGGAAATGTAGCCCAAAGAATTAATATGCTAGAATGGTAGATGAGCACAATGTGTATTTGGTCCAAGCCAAATTAAATCATATTAGTGGCCCAATAGACATTATATTTGATTAGCCCAATGGGGAATGGAAAGTGTAGGATGGATATGTATATATATTTGGGTGAATATATATATATAGGTGTATATATAGATATATGTGTATATATATGTGTAAGGGAGTAAGTAACCTAGTACACAAAAAGAAAATAAAATAAAAATGATATATATCTATATTACTCCCTCCCAACCGACCAAATCCCTCCCATTAAACCAAAGTGCTGAAAATTTGCTTCCTTGAGCCTTGCAACTTGACCCATGTGGAGGAAATGATGATATAGGTCAATGGCTAGAAGTACTTAAAGTTAGGGTTGGTGAAGCTTTTCACCAAATTCACTTTTACCATTGGGTAATACCTAGTTGAGTGTATAAAATACAAGTATTAGTACATGTATTTTGTACATGGAGTTTGCCTATAAATAGGATCTCCCAAGACAATTACTAAAGTTTGCTTCATTTGTGAGAATTCCCAAGTGTTACCAAGTATAGAGAGAGTTATAGACAAATAGAGAGAAAAGAAGAAACCTAGAGAAGTTCTTGCACTTTAGTGGAGTCCAAGAATAAGGAACAACGGTGGAGAGCCACTTGAAGTTCATTGCTAAGAGGAGAAAAGCATCAAAGAGGTAGGATAACAACCTAGTTTTGATTTTTTTGTAAGTTAAGTGAGTATAGTTTTAGTAGGAAATGCATGCTTAGTTGTGGGAGTTTTATTTCTTGTGGGATCATGAAGGATCCGAAGTTATAAGGATGGGTATTGTAAGGAGATTATATAGTATATATGCTTTGTATGGGGATAAATGTTTTTTTGGTCACTGTACTTTAGGTCAACTTACAAATGACTAACTAAACTCTTTTTTTTTACAGTCAACTCACTGAACTCAAGTTTTCTTACAAAACGTTAGAAAATCCGTTAAATCTTTTGACTTTAGACGGAAATGAACACATCAACTGTTGAGTTGAAGAAAAGAGTTGATGTGGCAATGATGATCCAACGTGGCCATGTCTATGTATGATGTGGCCACTCTCGAGTGGAAATGAAATGATTTTTATATAAAATAAAATAAAATCAGAAAATTTAGCAAAAAAATGGAAAAATAAAATAATAATTTACTTATTTTTGTGATTAATAGAAAATGAGTTTTTAGATAATTAAAACAAGTATAATTATTTAGGAAATTATAAAAATAAAATATGTTGAAATTAAAAATCAATTCTTATTGATTTTATATACATACATATTTATAAATTTGTTTTGACAATTCTTATTTATTTTATATACATACATATTTATAAATTTGTTTTGACATTATATATATGCATTTTTACTTGGCAAATTAATGAATTATGTGTAGTAAAAATGATTTTTTAATTAAATTTTAACATTTAAATTACCTAAATTAAAGGGAGAAATTAATGCTCATCTTCTTCTTCATATTCATGAAATCGTACTGCTCATCTTCTTCATACAACCCAACCAAAGGAAAGCACATATAAAAATCAAGTTAGGGTCATAATCCATGAATTCACTACCACCCAACCACATCACCATTACTGCCACAAAACAACCAAAGTCAGAAGTCACGAATATCTCACTACCACTCAGCCATCGCACCACCTAGCCGCCGCTATAGTTGGGGTCGAACTCAGACAACCAACCATCAACCTTTCAAAATCAAACACAATACTATTAAAAAAATCCAAAATCATAGTCCCACAATTATTTTTTAATTCCAAAATCAATCAAAGACCCCAAACAATACCAAAACCCTACTCCCAAATCATCAAAAACCTAGTCACGAATCAACCTAGATGCATCAGATCGTCAAAATCGCACCTGGCCCCATCTTGATTTGTTCTAAAACAACACACCACAACCAATGTCGACTCATACCAAAGTAACATCTACTCATAAAAGAAAAAAGAGATGAAGAAATAACAAGCAAGAAGAGAATATAGTTACAGATCTAGATCTACTTGTCAGCTTCTCCACTCGTTGAATTTATTTTGTGTTGGTTCACAACTATCTTTCCTTCCTCAGTTTTCTTTTCCCTGGGAGAAAGGAGGGGGAACGGCGAAAAAAGAGAAAAGAGGGGCAGCGGACAGTGGGCAGATGACGGGGAGACGGCGGGGGATGGGGAAGGGGTTTAGGAGAGAGAGTAGCTGGGTTTGATTTTGTTATTTTGATTTTATTTTGTTAATTGTTTCTTTGAATATATAGTTTTTCTTTTATTTGTTTTTCCCTCTGTCCACATAATGAAGGCCACATGGGATGATTTGTGCCACATAAGAAAATTTTTACACGTTTGCAGCTGATGTGTTTCTTTCCGTTTAAAGTCAAAAGACTTAACGGATTTTATAACATTTTGTAAGAAAACTTGAGTTCAGTGAGTTGACTATAAGAAAAAAAAAGGTTTAATTAGTTCTTTGTAATGTATATCTGTCTAAATGAACCAAGAAGAAAAACATGTAAGCAAGAAACCTAAAATATAATGTTTAAAAGCATGAGTTTGATATTGAATGACATAAAATGTGTAAGCTAGTTACTTGGTTTAAAAATCTTATGTTGAACATCTATGAAATACGAGCACAACCCAAGTGGGATCGTCGGAATCGGAATTAGAACGAACTCATGGCGAAACATTCAGTAAACCATGTCAAAATGAGAACCCTAACTTGGAAAATCAATAATTTTGGTTAAATAAATATTTTTGGAAAATTGTATAATAAAGCAAATATTGAAGATATACAAGTTTATGAGATAATGGAAATGCTTTGAACTCATTTGGATGAGAAACACACAAGTTATGCAAGGTTAAACCAAAAGAGGTAGAAATCAAAACGTTGAAAAATCTCAATCTTGAGAATCTGTCGGGCTAGCGCTGCCACGTCGCCTAAATGCTGAAACCCAGCGCTGCCGCACCAGACCCTCAGCCTGCCACGCTGCCTCACTGGCGCTGCCGAGCAGTATTTATACTAAAACCCGACGCTGCCGCGCCGGGCCAGTTTCTCAATTGACCGGATCAGGTCAAACTGGTCAGAAATGAATAAAATAATAATTAACATAATAAATAATTAAAATAATATTAAGAGATTATTTTAATTAAAGGTTGCATTAGCTATGATTAAACGATTAAAATAGTAAAGACTATTTTAATTGTGGTTAGTATATTAAATTATTCTAATTGTGATTTATATTAAAGATTGTTTTAATAAACAATTAAGATAATAAGTATTTTAATTGTGAAGAATAAACAACTTAAATAATGTTATGAATTGATAAATTGTAAACAATTAAAATAAAGATTATTTTAATTGTAAGATTAATTGTAAAGACCATTTTAAATTGAAAGTTAATTGTAAGTTAAACAATTAAGATAATATTAGAAATTATTTTAATTGTGGAGAATAAACAATAATTTTAAGGTTATTGTGTTACACAAAACGATAATAAAGATATTTCTATTAATAGACTAAACAAATAAAGTGATAATTATATTATTCTATTTGTGGACTAATAAAAGATGAATAGTAATTAAGAAAATTACTTAAAGAATAATTAAGTGATAACAAATAAAGTAAGAATCTTTTATTTGTATAATGAGATATGAATAAATAAATTAAAATTGTGAACCATTAAAATTATTTTATTTGTAGTAAATGAGACAAATAGAATAAAGAGAGTGATGAATAACTAATTAATTAAATAGATTGATTTGTGAGTCTTAATTATACGAGACTTATGTGATCGATCAATTAGATTTATATGTGAAACAATTATAGAGATTAACCGTTAGAATGACTATGATAAACATAGGTTATCCAAAAGATAAGAAGTCAAGGTTGGATATAGTCGACTACTCAGGCAAGTACCTTTTGTTTATTGTACCAGTAATTAATTGTTAGAATGACTCGTCTTATCTAAATTCATGGAGATTATTATTATTTTAACTCTGAAGTTTGATTTAAATCACAATTATATTCTTTAAACCCTGTTGCAAACATTGAACTTATAAATTATTCCTAAATGCATTGAGAAATGTGTCTACGCCATTGATTCGCCTAGACTAATATCATGTGTTAGAAAGCGATCCAAACCAATTACTTTGGTACACTCTTATAATTTGTTGAGATGAACAACCCTCATAGAAGGAAAAAATATATTATGTTGGGAAACCAACACGCGCGCGGACAACATGTTTAAGTGTTATGCATAACATAGGGTAACTTAGGCTGATCACTTATTGTACTTGTTTATATTGTGGATTTTCAGTGAATACTGTTAATTCTCGCAGGAGTTCTTAGTCCATAGCGACTACTTAGTGTTAAATATCCATCCACTTGGAAAAATTGAAACCTTTGAATTCTTATAATAATCTTTCGGTTCATAGTGACTCATTATTAAATTCAAAAGACAGATTTGGAACTATTGATATTTTCTTTGTTCACAATATTCTTACATAAATTCCTGAGCTTCCAATTGTCGTTATAACCTTTGATATTATGAACCTTATATATATGCTCGTTCACATTTATTGCTATATTACTTGCTGAGCAAATTTGTTGTTCACTCTTGCTTTCCTTAAACATTTCAGTTAAGGCAGAAAAAGGTGGAACCTTAGGAAAAGACAAGGGCAAAGGCAAGACTATGGAGTAGCTTTGTTCTGCTATGCTAGTATTATGATTTCGATATGTATTAAAACTTAATTATGGTTATGTATTAAGTTATGTCATGGATTAAGTTATGCAGTGTATTAGTAATGGTTGCGAGACTTGGGACGAGAATATTTATGTTATATCAATGTAAATATTTCTATTATTCCAATATTAGTTAATATTAGTACGTTGTATGAGATGGATCGTGAATCACCAAATTCGAGGTACAAGTATCTGAATTTGGGGGTGTCACAGGTAACCCATTAGGCAACTCACTAAGCATAACATCGGCAAACTCATGTAGAATCTACCTAACATCACTAGGAATCTCTCTAGTACTCTCCTCAAGAACATCTCTCACCTCTCTAGCTACCACTGCATACACAACCTTCTCTTCCAACGCACTCCGCTCAAACTCCTTTCTATTAAGAATATGGAGTAATTTGGTTTGTTGGGTAGGTAAGCTAGTCTCCTTTGGTCGACTCTTGGACGACACTCGAGGTCTCACAAGTGCTAATGATATTTTCTGCCCCTTGTGTGTAAACACATGTGTTCGTCCTCCCATAATGAGTCACATCACGGCCACATAGCCACGGTCGCCCTAATAGAATATGTGCAATATCCATAGGAAGGACCAATGTTCTAAAAGGCGCTAGGCGGGAGGCCGGGGGGCCTAGGCGGGATTTTTTATTCTAAGCTTTAATATTATCTTACATTTATCCAAACAAAACAATAATATAAAGCAAAACAATCTATAATAAAGATAATAAATGCATTTGCTTAAAGTCCAAACACATATCCATATTGTCAATGTCAAAGTTCAAACACAAACATGCAATTAAGTTGAAACATATCTTTAACGTATTAGTTTTATTCATAAACAAGATTGCTATTAAATAATAAAATTTAAAATTTCAAGAATTCAATTCAATATTAAAACTTAAGAAACTAAACATAAATTTAACAATTATATTGAATTAAACTAAATATTACAAATGTATCACCATTTATATTTGAAGTTCGTACAAGTTCAAAAATTACAACTATAATAAAATTATCCATTTTGACTTGATCTTGTTCACTTCTTGTTGTAATTTGATATACTATAACTTACATTATGAATATGGTTAATCATTAGAAAAATAAATATATCAACATCTGATTTGGGTAGTTATTAAAATAAAAAAAACCTCTCCGCCTAGGCCTCGCCTAATTTCCTGTAGGGATTTTTTTGCCCCCTTGGGCCTAGGCAAGGCGCCAAGGGGGGCCTAGAGCCTAGGCGAGGATTTTTAGAACACTGGGAAAGACGTCACACCAAATACTCTTCTCATAGCCCTGAAGGTGGATCGACACTAGACATCTCTTTGACACAAGAATGGATGTCTTGTTGACCTTGACAATGCTAAAAGGCTGAAGATGTGGTTCTACCTTCAGCTTCATGGTAAGGCGGACTCAGCAACCACATTTAAGCAACTACCCCCCATCGACAATCAACTTAGAAGAGACAACACCTACTTTGCTGTAGGTCTGAAATATGGTGGTTCTCCTTCAATCATCCTCTCTTCTATGACTCGTGAAATGCACCTCATGACACCTACTTAATTACCTATCTTCTCTAGGTGCTTATCAGCCTCCTCATCTTGCGAGTCATACTCACCCTCGACTTCAGTCCCGACAATATTCCCCTCCTCTTTTTGAAGTTTCTTCTACTATTGTTACCCGTTGGCGATTGCGATTAGGGCACTCAAAAGACTTGTGCCCTAACCTCTAGCACCACTCCTGAGTAGTAGACTGAGAGTTGGGTGCAACTACACCCTTCCCTTTGTCACGAGATGGCCCAACTACTGTGTTACTAGCCCTAAAGGATGCTTGAGAAGTGGAGAAAGTTCTACTCTGCGAGAAATTTTGGCCACTGGGCTAGCCTGGGTAAGAAGGGACTCTCCTAGCAATACCTTGTACCCTATACTCATTATCTAGAGCTAACTAGAAAAGGTCATCTAGGATAGTGATGCCACTGGTCAGGGTGTAACCCATTCTTGAACTTCACAATGGTCAATCTATCACTCTCGCTGATCCGACATCTTTGAGTCAACTCCCTAAATTTGCAGATGTAATCAGCAACATACATATTATTACCCTGACGAAAGTTGTCATATTGCTCCATGAACTTGTCACTTGTCAGTATGTCTTACGGGTAAATAATACTACCTCCGTCTCACAATAAGTGCTTTTTTAGGCTTAATAGTTTTTTCCAAAATAAGTGATGTGTTAGAATTCCAATACAATTTTTATAATATTTTCCCATATGTGCCCTTATGCAACCAATGGTATTTATTGGGAAGTTAAAAGGTTGAAGAAAGAGAGATACCAAAAGACAATAAAAAAAGTCTCAAACAAAACAAAGAAAATATATTAAGGGTATTTTTGCCATTTTAGCTTGTGTATTGGTATGTGTGATTTAAGCTAAAAAGCACTTATTATGAGACGGAGGTAGTATTATTTTAGGCGAGTTTTCATTTCCCCCCAATGTCTGATAGGTGGCTCATCTAGATGCTCTAAGTCTCTCTCAACCCTGACCAGAATAAGCTGGCCAATTTCACAAATTTCATTTTGGCGAATTGCACCTTCTCATCTCGGACATCTCATACCAGTTAAAATACTTCTCTATACTAGACAACCAATCAAGGAATGCATTGGGATCAAATCTATCGTCAAACTTTGGTGCATCTACCTTGATTTTCCTATAGTCATCATCGTAAGGTTCATGCCTAGGATGTTCATAGTGTCTAACATGTGAGTTTTCGACATGCCCATTCCCATTATTCCCCTGAGGTTCCACTACAGGTTGTCTTTGTTCAATGTGTGTGATCTTATCATTCATTTGACCCAGTTGTGCAACTATGACCACTAATTGGTCCTGAATTTCTTCTAAAGCAACTTGGGTATGTGTAGTCATGCTGCAAATGCAAGTGCAAAACTGAGACAATACATAAATTTAATTGAAGCAAATTAAAATTACAAGATTAAGCCAATGCAATTGCAATCTCAAAAGTTATTGATAATAACCGAATAATATGCAACTAGATGGAATAATATGCAATTTTAAAAGAACAAATCCAAAACAAGCTTTCAAAAATTTTAGAACTAATGAGCGAAGGGAATGCAAGTGATTAAATATTGAAAATCCGAATATTCAAAATGAAATATTTACTTTTACTTTTTTTAATGGACCTAACTGATCTGAAAGTATGAGACGGAGGTGAAAAGTGTCAAGATTAAAAGTTTAGGTCTCTTTATACAAGAAACAGGGATAAAAAATGTAATCTAATAAACTATGGGGCAATATTTAAATGGAGCGGAAGTTTGGAGTACTGAAAGGCAATTTGCAAGGCTTTTTAATTTAAATTAGAAAAGTTAGGGTTACCTCCATATCCCTAAAACAACGTAGCAACAACAAATTTTTTTATTATTATTTTTTTTGAACAGTGAACTGCGATGAACAAAAATTAAGAAATTGATGGAGAAGCCTTAAGCTCTGATACCAATATAATGAAGGACAGAAATTGTTGAACAAATAATTAATTGGAAGTGGCAACTCAATAAAGAAAATTAAGAGAACTAGAGGGATCCAACCTTAGGAGAACCAATACTCCTAGGGTTTCCCAACCGCAGGAGGGAGAAAAAAGCTATTGATCGCAACAAATAATTAGAATAATTTCAATATTAAAGTGTAAAGAGTCTGACATGACTTTCAAACATATTTATAAGAAAATAAACTCTAATAACCCTAAGCCCAGTAACAATTGGGCCTCTAAATAAATAACCCAATACTGAAATAAACCAATAAATAACAAGTCCACAAACTAAATAAATAAATAAACACTGATAAATAAATAACTAAATAGCTAATCATCCACGACGACAACGTCTCATGTATCGATCCCTATTAGTTTCTCGTTGTTTGTATATATATAGATAGATAATAGCTAGATAACCATCCAAATAGTTACACCACGAAACGACAAAACAATCTTCAATTTTATTTTTATTTTTGTTAAGAAAATGACAACCATTTCAACTAAAGCAGTAAAAAACTCCACAAATACTTCAAATAGACAAACAAAGCAAAACAATAAAAGTTGAACAAATCAAATGACCATATATATACTGCATAGAAACAATAATGAGCATCAATCACCAATGCACACAAACATTTTGTAATAATAAAGAATTTACCTTTGACCGGTGCAAAATCGCATTAGCCTCACTATCCTTCTGACTTTCTTTTTTCTCTTCTTCGTCACTTTCTTCCTCCTCTTCTTCTTGCATTTCTACTTTCTCATTTTCTCTTTTCTCTTCTTCGTCACTTTCTTCTTCTCCCTCCTCCTCCTCCTCCTCCTCCTCTTGTTCTTCATGTTGCATTTCTATCTCATTCCCAACCCAATCCCTCTGAGCCACACCCAACCTCTGCTGCTCCCCTCTAATCTTAGCCACCAAAATCCCCTCCTCAGCCCGTCTCAGCAGCGTCTCGGACCACCTCTCCCCTGGCCTAGCCATGCTCCTCCCACTAGGATCCTGATACTGCCCCACATACTCATGGTGCAAATACGGCTCTCTTTCCCTCATCGCATCCTCCGAAAAATACTGCCCATCATATATCAGTTTATCCATGTATGCCCGTCTCCTATTCTTAACCTTTGCAGACCTTGACCTCAAATCCTCATCAGTTGGACTAATCAAACTCCGCAAATGATTTAAATGCCAGTTCACTTCATAATCCTCTTTCAATATATCAAATTCTTTAAGCTCCTCAAATGTCAACTGTGATCCATAGCGTTCTAAAACGATAAATCAACATTAAAAAAATAAAAATAAAAATGTATATATATAAACACAACACAGTTAGCAAAAAGACGAGGCTTTTCACTAGCCTGTTAGTCCGTGTAATCTATGCTATATTTGTAGATAATTCACAGCACTTGTACGCATATAAATTACATATGTAAGAGATAATTAGGTAATTGGAGACTTATATAGTGTATACACATAATGTATTTATCAAATTCTTTAAGCTCCTCAACTGTCAATTGTGATCCATAGCTTCTAAAATGATAAACCATCATTAAAAAATTAAATAAATAAATAAATTCCGGTTAATGTATATATACAAACACAACATATAATTATTTAACCTGACAGTCAGTTTAATATGGTATATTTGTACATAATTCACAGCATATATAAATTACATATGTAGAGAGAATTAGTCAATTTGTAACATATATAAAGTTTATTGTATATTCGTTAGCATATATACATAAATATACATATATAGACATACAAAGAGAGAGAGGAGAGAATACCCAGGAAGACGGGGACGTCTCGAGAGAGGAGGTCGAGGAGGAGGGACTTGCGCTGGGAGGGATTGACGGCGGAGGATTGGACGGCGCGTGGGAAGTATAGGTTTTCAAGCTCCGATAGTCTTTCCGATATCGTTTCCATTGATGCGCTGCTCATAGCTCCCTTCAACGACGTCGTTGGCTCCATCTCTTTTTGCTCTGTTTTACTCTGACGAGGATCACCGACTTTCCTCGTTTACTTGAGTCGGTTTGTTATTTGGGCCTTTGGGGTTTGGGGCATTTGGGCTCGTGACCTAGTGCTGGTAGATTCGTGCTGCGCTCATGATTAAAACTCCCCTAGTTCCCTTTTTAATTACATTTTAAAAAGGTATAATAGAAAAGAAAAGGATGGATTTTTTTTCCTTGTAAAATTATCAATCATAGAAAAAAAATTGGATGAAAATTAAATTAAGTTTAATTTTTTTTTCTAATTTAAATATTATACTGAAAAATAAAACTTTTATTTAAAAACTAAGCAGATCCATAACATTATATAACGAGGTACTCTATCTTTTATTTTCTTAAATGAGATTACTCCGTTTCTCTTAAAGTCACGAACAAAAAAAAGAAAATGTAATTAACATTCTATCATTTTATTTTATGTTACTGATAATTTTAACTCTCTTTATTTCTTTCTATTCCATAGCTCAAGTGCAAAGACACCATAATCGTTATCCAATTTTAAGCGTTTTGCTCAAAAATTTCAAATTTTCTCCATAAATTTTTGAACTCATCTATACCAATGTATGCTAATATCAATACCAATATATAACAAGCCAAATACGAGTCATTTTGATTCATCATGAGTTAACTCAATAGTCCAATTTTAGTGACTCGATAATTTTAAAGTAATTCTTTATTATTATTTTTAAGCTTTCTTGATCATAAATTTTGGTATTCTCAAAAGTTCTAAACGTTTATTATTACTAGTGTTATTAAACCCGGGCCGGCCCGCCGATCCAATCGGTAAAACCCGAAATCGGTCGGCTTTTTGGTCCGGCTTAACCCGATTTTATTAATTTGGTCAAAATCGATTGACCCGGCTAACCACCGGTTCAACCAGTAAAACCAGTTAATTGACCCAGTGAACCAGTTTTTAATTTTTTTTTTGTACCAAAAAAGTTTTAATATTAAAATTAACTACTTTTAGTAATATTGTAAGTCAACTTTATTATGTTTCAGTTCATAAAAAATGAGAATTTTTAAATTTTATTAATTACTAATAATATATATTTTTATATATTAATGACGTCATGGGTCAATAACGGTTCGACCACTGATTGAACACCCATCCACCCGATACCTTTTTTAGTTCAATGACCAGTCCGATCTTGATCAGAGGCTGAAGGAGGGAGGGTCGCCGGTATGACCCTGGAATCTCCTATTAGAATTTGAGCCTAAATTAATGTGGGTGTCATTAATTATTTGTAAAGATTACATACATCAATGTATTCTACTCCATGAGTAGTTTAAATTAACAATTTGAAAGCTCAAATACATGGAGTAATTAATAAGAAATTAACTCCCAAAGATTACCTTTGAAAATGATAATAAATAATTGTGGGAAGCTAAGTCCCACATCGGTTAAGAATAAAAAGTTTAATATGTTTATATACAAGAAAACTGCTCTTGGGTTTGGGCCTGAAGGGGCACCCCACTTTTGTGGAAGGGAGAGTGTTAGGTTTGAAAGATTCATGGACATAATTAAATTGCATAAAATAAGCGGAAGCATGGTAAATCAGAGTTTTAAAATTTTACAAACTATATACCCGGATCATCCTTTATGCACAGTTATTATTTAAACGAAATAGATGGAGATTAGATTCATACCCTCGTAGAAACTAGCTTCCTCAGGTACGAGTTCAACTCCAATTTGTTTTGCGTTCAACTTGAATCCACTGGGTTGATTCCTTCCTTTGATCAACGTTAGCCACCCAAGTGTTTGGCCTCTAGAGGTGATCCACCAAGAAAAAATAAGAATTCAAGAATATGGGTGTTTGGCTAAACCCTAGTTTCTATCTCTATAGAAAAGGTGTACTCTCTCCAACTCTTAGAATGAAGTGTGTAACATTATTCCATAATAAGACTTTCTTATTTATAGATGTAGGCAACCCTCCTAAACTATTTAGGATTAGGATTTTATATTAATTAATTAAACCCTTTTAATTAATTAGGTTTCCCAATCTTATTAGGAATAATTAATTAAACTCTTTTAATTAATTAGCCTCCTAATCTTATTAGGAATATATATGAGAGAGTATCTTATTAATTAATTCTCAAACTCCTTTAGGAATTAAATAATAATAATAATAATAAGACTCCTCTTATTAATTTATATTTAATATTTTCAAAATATTAAATAATAAATATTAAGCTATTTAATTTATTCTATCACCATAGATTAAATTAAATACACTTAACTTATTATTACGATTATGTCATCTGCTTTTTAAATAAATATTCTTCCTTTTATGGTGTGACCCTTTAGGTTCTTCATATTAAATCGGTTGTGAATAAATGAATTAGAACAATTCTAATCTTATTTAAATAAATAAATTAAACTATTTAATTCATTTATATAAATAACATTTATTCTATAATAAGGGTAAGCCCCCTTCAACGACTTTTCAGATAATATAGATTTCAACATTAATCATAAAAGAACCTTTGAGTTAATAGATACTGTACAATTCAATCTTTCCACCATACAATGTCCCAATTAAATATAAGACATAGAATTACTATCAAGTCTTATTTTATTTAATTATATGTATTCTATAATTAAGTGTTATCCTACATGAAATACATGCAGAAGGTATGTCTTTAAGTGAATATTTTCAAGTTGCTGCTATTATTGAAAAATTACCACCAATGTAGAAAGATTTTAAGAATTATCTAAGCATAAACACAAAGAGATGAAACTTGAAGACTTTATCGTAAGATTAAGGATATAAGAAGACAACCATGCTTCTGAGGAGAAAACAGGAAGGACCTTTGCAGAATATAAAGCCAACATGGTGGAACAAGGTCCGAACTCTAAAAAGAGGAAGTTTTTGGCAATGGGCCTCAACAAGGAACAAATAAGAAGTTCCAAGGCAAATGTTATATTTATGACAAGCCCGGACATAGAGCAAAGATTGTCGTAAACGCAAAGACCAGAACAAGAAGTTCGCACAAGCCAATGTAACGGAAGTGGATGGTCTTCTTCAAGATGTTTCAGAAATGAACATTTCAGCTGTTGTTTCTGAAGTAAACATGGTTGAGAATCCCAAGGAATGGTGGGTAGATACAGGGGCAACCCGCCATGTGTGTTCTAACAGGAAGATGTTCTCCACATATTAAGAAATTGAGAATGGAGAACAATTGTACATGGGAAATTATTTTTCATCAAAGATTAGTGGACAAGGAAAGGTGGTTCTGAAGATGACATCTGGAAAGGAACTCACCCTCAATAACGTGTTTCATAGACCTGATATTAGGAAGAATTTAGTGTCAGGATCCCTTCATAGTCAAAACAGATTTAAATTGGTCTTTGTATCAGACAAGTTTGTCCTAACTAAAGATGGGATGTGTGTGGGAAAGGGATATATGAGCAATGGGCTCTTCAAAATGAATGTAATGACAAATGTACCTTTTAATATTAATAAAATTGCATCTTTTACTTATATAATCGAGTTATCTAATTTATGTCATGGTAGATTAAGACATGTTAATTATAATAATATACATAGATTAATTAATATGGAATGTTTGCCAAAATGTGAGATTAACTCTAATAATAAATGTGAAGTTTGTGATGAGGCAAAACTTCGAAAATCTTCTTTTAAATCAATTAAAAGAAGTACATAACCTCTTGAGTTGATACATACTAATATTTGTGATTTAAAGTATATACAAATAAGAGAAGGTAATAAATACTTTATTACTTTTATAGATGATTGTACAAGATGTTGTTATGTTTACTTATTGAGAAGTAAAGATGAGGCTTTGGAAATGTTTATACATTACAAAAATGAGGTTGAGAACTAACTTGATAAAAAGATCAAGACAGTTAGAAGTGATAGAGGTGGGGAATATGATTTTTTATTGTTGAAATTTGTTCACAATATGGTATAATACACTAAACAACCGCACCTTATTCACCACAACAAAATGGTGTTACAGAAAGAAAGAATAGAACTTTAAAAGAAATGATGAATGCATTATTATTAAATTCTGGGCTACCTCAGAATTTGTGGGGGGAAGCAAATATTTTAGCAAATTATATTCTCAACCGAATACCTCAAAAGAAGTTTAATACTTTACCTTATGAATTATGTAAAGGACATAAGCCGTCTTATAAACACTTAAAAGTGTGAGGGTGTTTAGCAAAAGTAATGGTTACTCCACCCAAAAAGGTGAAAATAGGACCAAAAATAATAGATTGTATATTCATTGGTTATGCTAATAATAGCAGTGCATATAGATTTTTGGCTAATAAATCAAAAATAGAGGAAATACATGAAAATATCATTATTGAGTCAAAAAGATGCTGAATTCTTCGAAATAGTATTTCCTAATAAAAAGGAACAAGAGCCAAGTTCTAATGAACAAGAAATAAGTTCAAACAAAAGAACTTATGACACTGTTAGTGACAGTGATCATGGATTAGAAGATATTGATGAGCCTAGACGTAGTAAACGTGCTAGAATATCAAAATCTTATGGTCTGGATTTTCTAACTTATTTGTTAGAAAATGAGCCTAAAACTTATAGAGAAGCGGTGTCAAGTCCTGAAGCTCCATATTGGAAAGAGGCTATAAATAGTGAATGTCGACGCCGGGAAAATTTCCTATCGCGTTCTCTACCCTTTATATTTCGCTATGTTAATTTTATATTTCTTTAAGGGGTGGGATTTTGGGAAAGACCGACATACAATGTCGACGATTTGAAAAGATTGATTTTAATGATTGGGCCGAATTAGACAAAGCCGCTAGTTGGTATGAGTTTAAATGGTTGTACCAACTCAACCAGAGTTTGAAGGTTTTCACAATATGGCCCAATATGTGACTCCGTTTAATTGGTCTTGGAAAGGGGCTTACTTAAGCGAGGGGAAGGTGTTAGGCATCCCCCGACTTCCGTGAAACACGGTTACCGCGTCTTTTCATTCCCTATGCATTGATTTTGTGTGTCTGTGTGTGATGCAGTTAAATGTGCTCAAACTGATTTATTTGAAAGTAGTGTTGTGCTTCGTTGGATCTATATACGAAGGGTTTGATTTGTTAAAAAGTTTATTTTAGACAATAATATGAAAGTGATGTTTTGAAAAGAGATTTTCAAATCCTTTCGCTCGCATAGGGATTGAAGCCCTTTGTTACTTCTATTTTATTTCATATTCGGCTTTAATAGATTTTATTAAGATACGAAACATTTTTGATAATATATATATATATATATATATATATATATATATATATAAGTGTCGGGCTCCGTATGGGCATGAAAGCCATCGAAGTATGCCCGAGCACCACAAACCACAGTTTGTAATATTTCGGGGCCTTAAACCCGGATAACCATTTTAAGGCCCTGGATTTACAAGTACAAAGATTTGCAAGCTAGTTGTACAATCGAAAAGGTCCATCGCGGGAGCCGAATCTTGATCCATTGATTGAATCATAGATCCTGTAGCTCCTAGGCTCACAAGATATCACATAAACAGTCTGCATAACAAATATACTAAAATAAAACATATATCTATACTAGACATCGCTGGACGAAGGATTCATCAGTTAAATCCTCGTAAGCGAATAGCCCAAAGCTTCCAGTTTCCTCTAGATATAGATCTAGGGTCACATGGTTGCTAAATACTTACAAAAACTAGAAAAAAAACTAGATCTATATAGATCTTAGCCATTCTAGCTTCCAAGTTTAAGTTTTATAACTTTTGAACTGGTTAAAAGCTAGATTTGGCTAGATCTAGTACAAATCTAGTCAATAAAGCATAAAAATTAACTATTTACAAGAAATGAATGGTTAAAAAGTTAGATATGACCAATATACACTACTAAGTATATATATAGTACTTATATATATATTAGAGCAAGCAAAGAAAGCAGATCTGGCGAAATCTTATAGTAATGCACGAGAATGGCTATCGAACAGCTTCTAGTGCCTCAAAACTCAGTTTTCACCGGTTAAAATTTGATATGTTGTAGTATATATGTATAAGAGTGTTACAAAGAAGTTTTACAGAATTTGGAGCAAGATTTGGGCTCTTTTCCTCTCCAAACTCGCACCTCTCTCTCTGGATCTCCCTCTGTCTCTCTCCTCTCTCTAACTCTCTTCCTTTAGAAGCTAAGTTTATCTTTTTATAGAGGAAAAAGGGGGAGCTGAGGGTCTACCTGCGGCAACCCGAAAGTGGGCCCCACTTGCTGGGTATTCGTCTAGGGAGGTTAGGTTTTTATGATGCGCGCTGGAACAGTCACAACTCTCAATTCGCGAGGAGTTAGAAGACGTTCCATATCAATCCAAAAATCTCTTTCCGATAGCTTCGCAATGGTATATTATTCATCCCATTCTGAGTTTGGGAAGATAGAGAAAAAGGGGAAAAACCACCCTTAGGTAGATGCTAGATAGCCATTCGCCTTGCTGTGCGCTGAGAAGCTTGCTCCTTTCAATCCGGGAATCCTATGGAGGTGTGCCATACCATTCCAAAAATTTTTTTCTGAGATTTATGCAATGACATAGGGCTTTCCCTTTTTCGAATCCGGGAAGATGGGTTCATGACCATAATAACATCTCCAGGTCTCCGCAGGTAGTCCGTTGAGTTGTCTTGCGTAGTTTGCACTCAGGATTGTTGTGATGGTTCTTTGTGGGCATATCCTCAGTCGGATGATCAATATTGATGTTGAGTTGGAAAAATTACCCTTTTACCCTTTCGGGGTTATTTTCAGACTTGTAGTGGCTGTCTTCCCTCAGAGTTGTCTTTGGGGCTGAAATTGTGATGATGTTTTCTATCTTTCCTCAGGGTTGCTTCTGAGGGTTGATTTAATGTCCCACGAGGCTATCTACGGGGTTTGATTTGGTGTATTCCTTTGGGGTTGTCCCTAGACTGATTGCTTCCAATTCTCCGGGGCCGTCTCCGAAGTGGAAAAAGATATTTTTGCCCTCTTGCATGGTTAGGAATAGGAGAATGAAATTTTGAGTGTTTACAGATACCCCTCTTTATCATGTTTATGCAATGCAAATGAATGAACAGGATAAATACTACTAGACACTTGAAATATGACAAGATAAACTTAATGATGCAACACAATGCAATAAATGATATGATGAATGCTAAAACACTTTTGCAAATCGCACTTCGCAAATTGAAAATCGCACTTCGACATCGCACATCGCACTTCACACTTCGCACATCGCAAATCTCACTTCGCATTTTGTAAATTGTCAATCGCACTTCGCAAATCGCACATAGGATCGCAAATTGCTTATTACCGGTTATTGCTGATGTCTATGTTGGTGCTGATTCTAACGGTTGTCTTTCATTAGTGCTGCTGATGCCTATGCTGGCGTTGACTCCAACTGTTTTGATTTTCGTCGGTGTTTTCGATGCTTGTTTGATGAAGATAAACTGAGATGTTTTCTGCATCTCTGTTGGGGATGATGTTCTAAAATCATTGGACCTTCCCGATATCTACACTGGTAGTTTACAACGGTGCCTACTCTGTTGGTAGTTGATAACGGTGCCTATCCTGCTGGTAGTTGACAATGGTGCCTACCCTGCTGGTAGTTGACAACGGCGCCTACCCTGCTGGTAGTTAACAACGGTGCCTACCTTGTTGGTAGTTAATAACGGTGCCTACCCTGTTGGTAGTTGACAACGTCAAAATTTTCTCGAGTTTGGGTATTTAATGTGCACGCATATTTAACTCTACTGGGGATGCATGCTAAACTTTTTTATGGAGATATGCGCTGATATAGCGCGATTGCATATGTGGAGACCATGCTTGATGTGATGATCTAAATTTATCCTTAGGAGTTTATTGTCTTAGGTTAATGCATATGCTTAATTAAATTGACTAGATGTAGAAACATACATCACCCTTTTTGAGGCGATTTAGAGTTTCTTTTAGCTGCTGGGCTCTTGTGCCCCATTTGCTTGTGCTTTTTATTCGCGACCCGGCTGGATTGATGACCTAGGTGCCGCTGACCTCCCTGGAGGGTGCGACCCATTCTTTCACTGCCCAGATTTGAACTTCGGTGTAGAGGCCTCGACTTGTGAGGACTTGGCGCAGATTAGCATGTTTGACGATGTAGATTTCATTTGCTAGACCTTTTGTCATCGAGCGTCTATTTTTGGAGTTAAGGACTCTCTTGAGAATTTTTCCTTTCTTTTGTCGGGGCAAGCTTATGTCGATGTGATTTCTTTTAGGAGTTCTCCCTTTTTTTTTGATGAGAGGCTTGGTCCCGCCTTAGACTCCTTTCATTTTATTGAATGGCAAAATGCCCCAGTCCTTTCGTATGTTGTTACCAGGGGTTCACATAAGAAACTCGCTTTGTTGACCACATCCAGAGTGAGCAATATCCTGCACATTAGACAAATAGCAAAATGTGCCAAAAGCTTGACGGCTCGGGCTGTCGGGATTAGTATAATCTTGTAAAAGAAGTTAAAGTTCATGAAATTAAATGCTTTGTTGGGTAAAATCTAGTTACACACAACACGAAAGTATACATGGTCAACAAGTAATAAAGTGATGAGTAGAGTATCGTTCCCATGGAGAAAGTAACTGAAATTTATTCTAACAACTACCAATTTTATATTATCTCAATTTTATTAAATAAATAATCAAGTTTGTAAAATTTATTAAAACTACTAATTAATTAACAACCAACTAACTACCACAGGATTTAATCAAGAATTAGAGAATTAAGCTTACAACTTCAGATCGTTAATCAAATTAACTATTCCAGATCGTTAATCAAGAACACGAAGATACATATAACCATCTCTTAATGCATTATATCCATATCAACTTAAATCCACAATTGATAGAATTAAGAAGAACACCCTAATTAATTAATCTAATATATCTCTATGTGAGTTATAATGAAAAAGAGTTTAAGCGCAAGTTCTTATTAGATTACGTGCGATGCATAGGTATATCTCTATCCTAAGCATAAATTATGACTTCCACAATCCTGTAAAATTCACAATCACACGCTATTACGTTTAGATCTCAACCTATATATCATCTCTCAATTTCATATAGATTATCAAGTAATTGTTGATCAGGCAATTATAAAATTAAGTACAAACCATAATATACAAATTTGGAAATAGTCCCAATGAATTAAAACAGAAGTATGTCAATCCTCGTTACACAAAAAGATCCATTGTAGACTTAAATAGTAAATTAGTTCATGATAGATGAATAAGAAACTAAAATCCACAAAGAATATAGTATTCTGAATACAAGTTTAATGATGAAGTAAGAGAATGGAAACTGTAATGGAATCTGCTTCTCTTCCTCACGTTCGCCTTGAATCCTTCGTGCTAGCTCTCCACTTCAATTCTCCCAACTTGATGTCAAAACTAGGGTAGCAGTTATGATAATGAATCTCTGTTCTTTGCCTTCTATTTTTCTCTTTATTCCTTCCTAATTCGCTTCTGAAATCCAGCACCAAAAGATCCTCAAAATCCTTCTTCAACTTGGAAACCATCACTAACTGCCGCACACCCCGCCCCGACGGGTGTTTTGCACTAAGAATGCTTGCCTTGGCGGGTGTTCAATAAATCTGATATTGTGACCCCCGCCCCGGCGGGTGATTTGGCTTGTGAAAGCCCACCCCGGCGGGTACGCTAGCTAAAAACTGCAAAATCTTGCCTTTAAGTCCTACTTTCCATCCAATCCATTTTCTGCAACACAACCACAGAAAACAAGTAAAACAACACTAAAACTACTCGAAGTAACAAGGAATTAAGCTTGAAAAGTAATCGATTCGTAGGTATAAAACCAACTCATCATGTTTGCATGTTGATCTTATTGCTAAAGATCTTAAAATTGAGTATGAAAATAAAAATTTTCTAAGCAAGTTGTGAATAACTAACTTCAAGGTTTTTTATTTCTTTCCTTTTAAAGAATTTTTCATTTAACAAGTTATGAGATCGCAAAAAAAACATTTAAGCATCCATGGTCATTATTCATGGGTAATATCAAATTCGAAGGAATTATCTCTTTGAATATATTTCATTTTTGCTTTAGACACAGAATTAACATCATATGACATATGCACTGTGAGTGACGCAACCCTTAGCAGGGGTTTCTTCTCTACGACTTTTTAGATGATTTCATTTCCATCTTACAATTCTTTCTTTTTTTCTGCTTTCTTTGCTTAACTCGTCTCATTTTCTTAGGCTATTCAGGGTTACCCTTTTAACGAGTTTTATACCAATGACTCCTAAACCAGACGACTTTAGGGCACTAGGTGTTAAGACACCCCTTTTGGTTTACTGGCTCGAGTAACAAAGGTCACACTTCGAGACGATTCAGGCGGTCTACTCTATTTACTCCTCGCCTGAGCTTGTGCAAGATTCATTTTCTTAGGCCCTAAGTCACCCATGTAGCGAGCGTTGGGCCGGTGACTCCCAAACCAGTGACTTTAGGGCACCAGGTGTGAAGACAACCCTCAGGCATAATTGCTCGAGTAACCTAGACCACGATTCGGATATGCTCAAGTCTTGCTTTCTTCTTCCTCATAATGCTCATTTTCTTTGGCTATAAGTTACCCATGTAGCGAGCGTTGGGCCGGTGACTCCCAAACCAGACGACTTTAGGGCACCATTTGTAAAGACACCCCTCAGGCTTAATAACCCGAGTAATCCATGCCACGATTTGAGATATTAGGTTGGCTACCTATCCTCTCATCCATCTTTGCATTAATTATCATTGCTATTGCTATAGCTCATACCCCACAAGTAAGAGTCAAGGTAATTACAAAGTGCAGACACGCATATGAGGTTAATTCTACTCCAAACAACACTTTGAACTAAAATTTTAAAAAGTTTTAATTTTTTGATTGTTCCCGTGATTTTTGCTCCACGGATGCTTATCGGAATTAATCCAATTCATAACAAGTTAAACAAAATCTTTTTTTAAAAATATTTTTTTAAGATTCTAATGCAAGATGTATCTATACTTAACATGTATATTATCGCTAATGCATTTAAATGGAGAATGAAAGCATATAAAAAGATGAAAGAGTCGTATCTCCTATGTGGATCGCTGTATTCTAAGAAAATTATGATTGGAAAAGACCAATTGATCATACCGGATCGCCATTAAAATGATATGAGGGTGACGGGCCTTGCTGATGGTGCTAGCTGGTGCATTTTCCTTTTTAGGATGGTCAATGAATGCCCCAGTGTTTGAGTTGTGTCTTTTTCTAAAATTGCCCCAGTTTTGTTTGTTGTAAGGGTCCAAATATCGGGTTATCGCCAATTCTAAAATTGCCCCAGTCTTGCTTGTCAGATGGGATGATAAGATGCCGAGATTGTAAGAGTCTTTTTGCCTCCTGACCCACAGGGTGAACATGTAGTGGATTTGGGTTTTGATGTTTGGATGCCCCAATCATCGCTTCTAACTTGTAGGTGCACTCGGGTTTGATGATCTTTTTCTTCTAATTTGATGAAGGTTTCAGATTGAGGGTGACAGCTCTTTGAAGGTCCTTACTGATGATCATACTAGATATATCGCTGTGTCATTGTTTTAACTTTGATGATTGATGTCGAAAGTCCTTCAGACTCCACTAAATTGGACCTAAGAGCTCAGCTTGGTTGATGAAGTGATGGCTTCAACCGAATTTGGTTTTATCTGTGAGGTTTAATCTGTGGCCTTTTCCTCAGGGAACAGGTCATAGGGTATGAGATAGACTTTGCCATGACGGTAGCCCATGTGCTTCTGTAGGTCAAAGGAGATCAAGTCTTCTCGTATTTTATGGGTTGACAAGTTGCTAAAGGTTCGTATCTTAGGATGATTATTGTCTCATCCCTGTGACTGGTCGTCTTAATGTGTCGCTCTCTTTTCCTTTCCGGGACTCGTGCCAGATTTGATGGAATGACATTGAGGTGCCGTTGGGTTTTCTCAACATGGGTCGCTAACCTTAAGGGTTTTTTCTTGGGTGTTGGTTTTTTTGGTTTATATTTGGTGTCTTGAGACTGGCCTTTGGGTTTATATTTGGGTTGGATTTTAGGTTTAGATGTTTCTTTTGAGGGTTAAACCGCACCTTAGATGGATGCTTACGTACTCCCGTGGATGAAGGGAGATTAGGTTTTTCGTAGTTCAGGCTTGGCCTGATTGATTGAGACTGGTGTTCTGTATAGGGAGTGGAGTATTCTGGGGGATTTGAAAAAACATTTATTTGGTCTGACCGTATCATAGATGACTGCCTAAGTACTCCTGTGGATGGGGGAGATCAGGTCTTTCGTAGTTTAGGCTCAAACTGACTAGACCTGACTGGTTTGATTTTTTTATATATTTTTTGATTTATTTTTTTAACCTGGAAAGTAAAATAAATAATGCTAAGAAAGTGATACCATCCCATATCTCTTAGAACTCACAACTTTATCCTCTGGATCTACGTCTTCCTAGCTGGCTGAGGCCTGATAGTCTAGTTGTCAGTGGTTATGTTACCTTCGAGGCTCGTGATAGAGATTACCTCCTGATTATGAATATCTTCAATCATGTCCATAATTGATCGTCTCCTGATTCAACATATCCCTTAAGGAGGCTCAAACTGGACCCGTCGCAAAAAGGGATGAACTCTAGATTCCTCGATGGGTTAGCTTCCCCAACAACCTCACCACCTTTTTCTTCCTCTGTTCCTTCACCTTTCTCATAGGCTTGAGAGGATTTAACTATGAAATCTCTCTCGAACTGTTGTTGGATTTCTCGTAAGGAACTTCCCTTTTTGGCTTTTTTTACACCGGAAAGGATCAGTATTTCCTCCTCATCATCTAGGATGGTAGAATCAAGAATGTGGTTGCTAACTTTTGGCAACAAAATGTTTGACAGTTGCGGAGGAATCTCCTTTGGGGGCTATCTTGTTTCCTCTGCCACTTCACTCATTATGATCGCTTTACCTTGTGCTTTATCAGGATTGGTGTTTATAACCGTTACTTCTTTTGAACTGTTTATCACGAGTGGACCTCTTACACTCTTCATTTCTCTTTCGCGTTTTTGGATCATGGGGATTTCTATCTTCAGTTCTCCATTTTCAATGAGATCCTGGATTTTGTGTTATAGATGCCAACATTCCTCGGTCGCATGTCCCGATTGTAGACACTCGAAATTTTGCATTCTTGTTACTAACCATGCAGGAGGGCAAGACCGTCTTTTACCTTCCAGAGATAACCTTGAAAGTCTAAATCATCAAACTAAAACCCCAGAGACATCCCCGGGAAATCATCAAACCAGAACCCCAGAGATAGCCCTGGGAAACATCAAAGAAATTTCCTCAGAGACAGCCCTGGGAAATCATCAAGCCAACTTCAGAAACAACCCTGAAGACAGACCAAAGTCAACAGCAGTCAAGCCCCGGAGATAGCCCTGAGGAAAGACAACTGCAGCTACATCAATCCCGAAAACCAACCCAGAAGGGTAAAAGAGTAATTTTTCCAACTCAACATGAAATCAGATCAAATTACTATAAAGAAGGTCATACAAAACCATCACAGAAATCCTGAGTGAAAACTGTGCCAGATAGCTCAACGGACGGACTGCGAAGACTCAAAGATCTGGTTATGGACCCATCTTCCCGAATTTGGAAAAGGTCAAGCCCCATGTCATGGCATAGCTCTCGTAAAGGGCTTTCTATAAAGGTATAACACGCCTTCATCGTATTCCCAGATTGCAAGTTATGAAGGTTCAAGTAGACTGTGCGTTGGTCGAAGTACATGCACTTTGAGATAGCAGGGCCCACTGGGCCGGGCCCAACAAGCCCAGCTATAGGTGGAGCCATGAATGATCGTGGCTATATATACCCTCTCCCCCTTTAGCTTAAAAGAGAAGAAGAGAGAAAAAGAGGGCCGCGGCGAGAGAAAAATAGGCTAGGAGAGCTAAATGGAGCTTCTATCTTACTCCGATTTCTGTAAAACTTCTTTGTAAACGTTCATATACATATATACTACAACATATCAAGTTTTAACAGGTGGTAAACGAGTCTTGAGGCGCCAAAAGCTATTCGAGAGTCGTTCGCGCAAAATACTGTAAGATTTCACCAGATCTGTCTTCTTCGCTTACTTTAATACGTATATTAATGCTATATACATATATTTAGTAGCTTATATTCGTCATATCTGAGTTTTCACCGTTCATTTCTTGTAAATAGTCAGTATTTAAGCTTTATTAACTAGATTTGTACTAGATCTAGCCAGATCTAGCTTTTAATCGGTTCAAAAGTTGTAAACTTGAACCTGGAAGCTAGAATGGCTAAGATCTGTACAGATCTAGTTTTCTTTATAGTTTTTGTAAGTATTTAGCGACCATATGACCTTAGATCTGTATCTATAGAAAATTGGAAGCTATGAGCTACTCGCGTACGAGAATTTGACTGATGGATCCTTCGATTAGCGATGCCTAGTATAGTTATATGCTTCATTGTTGTATATTCATTATACAGGCTGTTTTTGTGATATTATGTGAGCTTAGGAGCTACAGGATCTACGATTCAACCAATGGATCTAGATCAAGTTCCCGTGATGGATATTTTTAAGTTGTACATCCAGCTTGCAAATTTTGTACTTGTAAATCCAAGGCCTTAAAACGGTTATACGGGTTTAAGGCCCCGAAATAATGAAAAGAGTGGTTGTGGTGCTCGGGCTCACTTTGATGGCTTTTATGCCCATAAGGAGCCTGACGCTTATATATATTATTTTGTCAAAGATGTTTCACATCTCTAGAATAAAATCTAAACGAGTCGAATACTGAATAAAATGGAAGTATCAAAGGGCTTTAATTCCTATGCGAGCGAAAGGGTTTGAAAATCTCTTTTCAAAACAACACTTTTATATTATTGCTTAAAATGGACTTTTCAATATATCAAACCATTTGTATATAGGTCCAACGAAATACAGCGCTACTTTCAAATAAAGCACTTAGGCCTAATTAACTGCAACGCACACACAAACACACACACAACGATTAGGGAATGATAAAAAGCGCTAACCGTGTTTCACAGAAGTCGGGGGGTGCCTAACACCTTCCCCTCGCTTAAGCAAGCCCCCGAGCTCTATGAATCTCGATTTCCAAGACCAATTAAATGGAGTCCCATATTGGACCATATTGCAAAATATTTCAAAGCTCGGTTGAGTTGGTACAACCATTTAACTCATACCAACTTGCAGCTCTGTGTAAAATCAATCTTTTCAAATCGTCGACATTGTATGTCGGTCTCTTCCTAAAAATCTCACCCTTAAAACAAGATTAAACCAAATAGAAAACATAAAGGGTAAGAAACAAACACCTAGGAAGAGAGATTTTTTCCCGGCGTCAACAGGTGACGACTCTGCTGGGGACAGTAGAGGGCTTAAGTCGCATTTCAATCTTTTCAAATTTCTTTTTTTTCCTGCATGTGTGTGAATGTCGTCTTTACATTGAATGGATGTGAATGAATGTCTCTTTACAGCGCTTTATATTAGTGCTTCGCACAATGTCATCATTTTACATACTGTGAGACACGATGAATGTATGTTGTGTGATTCTTCCACCAGGAGGCGAACCAGTCGGTGGCTGATTACTGGACTCTAGTGACGAATAAATCCAAATGAGGCTCAGGAAAGGTACCACTCAGATCCGCTCCAATTGAAAGATCGAATTAACTTCCCATCTAGTAGATTGCGATGATCTGGGAACCTCCATGCCGAAAAGCTCGTGAGAGTAACCTAAGATAAGTCAGCCTCTAATAAACCAAATGCGAAGGAAAGTCTCTTCACGTCTTCCCTCTTTCCATACATGTCCAGTATCCAATCTTTGATACATGTCTATATTAAATCCTGTCAATATTGTAGATGTTGTTAATTCTTGGCAAATTTATTGACAAACATTAAATCCTGTCATGATATCCTGTTATCAAAACAACTGACATTTGTTTTGCTGGAAAATATTAAAAAATCCCTAAACCTGACACATTGCATAGCATACAGTCAGGGTATTGACAAGAAAAAGGAAGCTCAGATACCTGAACCTCAAAATAATGAAAAAACCAACAAAACCCCTGAAATCATCAATCTTAAAGAAGATCGAGAAACTGGGGATATCCAAAAGAAAGTCCAGCAAATGGAAGAAACCATCAGGTCAATAAAAGGGACTGGAGCACTGATGAGTGGGTTTTATACCTATAATTTGGACACCTCTTAGGCTTAATTCTTTGTTAACTTCAAGTATTTTTAGTGTTATTTTACTTGTTTTTGTGTTTGTGTTGTAGGAAACGGCTTCGGAGGGTCAAAACATGAAAAATGGAGCTTAGTGGCATTTTTTGTAATTTTTGGCACTGTTCATGCGCCGGGGCGAAGTTTCCTAGTACAAAAACTCGCCAGGGCGAAGTTGTCGGAAAAAGGAGAGTTTTCAAAATTTGAGTCCAAAAAGGATTTGGTTTGGCTGATGGTTTGAAGGACTTTAAGGGGGACTAAAAGACACACGAATAGAGATATAAAGGGAGGAGTATGCACAAGGATTAATGGGATTCCATTCCATTCTATTCCATTAGATTAGATTAGATTAGATAAAACCCTAGTTTAGATTAGAGTTGAAGATTGAAGCAATTGGAGATCATTGGAGATTCAGAATTGGAGCAAGAGAAATTTAGATTTGCATATCTCAATTACTAACTTCTCTTTACTTTTATCTTTATCTTTCAATGTTTCAACAATTATGGATTTTGATTCAATCATGAGCTAAAATCTATTTTGAGATTATAATGGATCTTTTTGCGTAGTTTGATTTGATATGCTTTCGTGTTAGTCTTATTCATTATTATTGGATTGTCTATTATGGTTTGTGTTTAATTGCTTAATTGCTTAGCTATCAATTACTGTGATAATACATATGAAATTGAGAGACGGATTATGGATTTAGATCTGATCATAATAGCATGTGTTTGTGACTTCTTCATGGCGATGGAAATCATGATTTGTGCCTAGGATAGAGATATACCTATGTACCACATGTAATCTATTGAGAACTTGAGCTTCAACCCTCTTTAATTATAACTCACATAGAGATATAGTAGGTTAGTTAATCAGGGTGTTCATCTTAATTTTATCATCTGTGGATTTGAGTTGATATAGGTATGGTGCATCGAAAGATGGTCATATTTTACCTTCGTGTTCTTGATTAACAATCCGAGATAATTAATTTGATTTAACGGGAAGTATATTGATTTAAATGAAACAATAAGTGAAATTGTAGTCTCAAGTCTTCATATTTTATTTCATTCTAGGGGTAGTTAGAATTAGTTTAATTACATATTGTTAATTCAAAATACTGAATCATTCGTTTAAATAAGATTAAGTTGGTTACGGGTTAGTACTTGGTGATTTTTTGTTTAATAATTCCTCGTGGGAACGATACTATACTTTTACTTTATTACTTGTTGACCGTGTATACTTGTACGCATATTTTGATTTTGAAAACGACCAACACATACGAGAGTGTCAACTACTCAGACCTCTGCATTTTTCTAGGGGCCCGTTATCCAGACAAGTTCTAGATCCCTGATTTTAAAAAATATGATGGATTGAGAGATCCTTACACTCATTTGAAAGTATTCATTGGAGAACTCAGATTCAATGCAGAGGATGAGAAACTGAAAATGCAGTTGTTTCAAAAAAGTCTGACCGGAGAGGCTAGAGCCTGGTATGCTCGACTGGACAATTCCAAAATTCATAACTGGGAAGATCTAGCTCATGCTTTCCTAAATTAATACAGCTTCCAGTCGTAAATGGCTCCAGATAGATATCAAATTACCAAAGTTAAAAACCAGAACAGTGAATCATTAAGAGAATATGCCCAAAGATGGAGACGGTTGGCTGCTCAAGTCATTCCATTAATGACAGAAACTGAGATGGTAATGACATTCATCGACATACAAGAAGCGCCATTTTATGAAAGAGTCCTAGCAGGCATAGAAAAACCATTCTCAGAGATGATCAAACACTTAGAAATGGCTAAGATGAGGTTGAAGTCTGGAAAGATTAAAGTCCTTACTACTTTGGAAGTCGTGGCTGAGCATATTCAAGCCAAAAACTATGGGAATAATCCTCGAAGAGTTCATAAGAAGAAAGAAGAGGATGTATCCTTGGTACTCCAAGGTCAAGCCCAGAAAGGTAATCAAAACCTGCCCATTTAGAGGAAAAATTATTCCCCTTTCCAAACACCTGTACAATCTTCAAATCCTCCGTTCCAAAAAGCTAGAGAGGTTAGACGTCGAAGAACATTTACACCCTTAGGGGACTCACTTGAAAATATAGTCAAGCTTCTGACAGCACATAAGAAAATTGCTCAGCTCCTTCCCCCAGCTAATCCATGTGGGAAGAATTTTGACCCAAGTAAGAAATGTGCTTACCATTCTGGGGCTCCTGACCATGACACCCAAGAATGTTGGTCTCTGAAGCACAAGATCCAAAATATGATAGACAGTGGTGAGATTGTGGTAACAAAACCAGAGCAGCCACATGTTCAAGATAACTTTTTGCATCAACACAATGAGGAGGGAGTCAACATAATCAGTATGGGGAGTGGAGAAGGTTCCAAGTACCTCAAATACGTAGGGGATTCTCCCCAAACAAGCAAGGATAGCTCTGACAAATGGGGGTATTCGAAATGCCAGGTTTTTGATAGAGTAAGAAATGAAGTCTATCAAGGAACAGATTGTTCAACTTGCAGAACTAATGGTATACCAGTACCAAGTGACACGACAGTTGATAACTCAAGTCAGCCAGTGGAGATCAAATCCTCTTTCACCCAAAATTCTTCCAATTGCAAGGAAGGATCACTATCGGTTCCATGAGCACGAAACCTGGGCAGACAAAGTTGCCAGGGAAGAAAGAGTCCAAGCTCATAGAGAGTTTGCCTTCAAAAGGAAGTTCACTTCTTTGAATCAGCCTATGAAAGAAATTCTCCAGATGTTGATCAATGAAGGAAAAGTCACACAACTGTTACCCCTAGTGGACCCTCGATCAAGGAAGTTCAACTCTTCCAAAATATGTCAATATCATTCCAACACTCCTGGTCATGATACAGAAGAATGTTGGGGACTTCGGCACCTAATTCAAAACCTGATAGAAAGCAGTGAACTGCTAAAAGCAAGTCAAGATATTGGCTTTCCTGATGAAGAAGCGATATTTCCACCCATGACATGAAATTTAAAAGAGATTGTGGCAGTTATTTCCTGTGAAAAGGATATAGTCGCAGTACCCCTGACAATTCAAGGAAAGGGGGATAAAGGAGGAAAGAATCCTGTGAAAGTGGCTGCACCAAAACCACTGATGTTGCCATTCAGACCGCAATATCCCTTAATCAGCTTGAAAAGAGTCCTATGGAACTATGGGGAGGATGAGGGATCAACATCAAATCACACTGATACTATATTAAAGGAAAACCCGATGTATCTATCTCAGCGAATAATAAAGCCAGTCACTAAAACCAAGGGTAGAGTGCCCGAGGAGAAAATTGAAGAATTCCTCAGCAAAATGGGGCACAATGAAGCCAAGGTGGTGCATAGATTAAGAGATCCACTAGTAGAAAAAAGTAAATAGATAATGTTTAAAAAACGTTGTAATAGGCCCTCAAAAACGTCGTGGTTAGCAGTGTCATCTATTAGACACAAATAGACAACGTTTTTAAAACGTTGTCTTGTGTCACATTAGACAACATTTTTTTTCTAAAAAACGTTGTCAATTTGACACATTAGACAATATTTTTTTCTAAAAAAAGTTATCTATTTAACACATTACACAACGCTTTTTTTTAAAAAGCGTTATCTATTTGACACAATCCACAACGTTTTTTCCCTAAAAAATGTTGTCTATTTGTTTTCCATAAGATATAATACATGCATATATATAATTACTACTATATTGAATTACATTTTACAAGTTCACAGAACACATTCTGTCAATGTATAATTAGTTATAACCAGAATAATCCAAAGGAAAGCCATGTAACACACCAAAAATTTGGGACAGAAAGGTGATATACAAAAGACCAAAATTACAACATCCTTTAGCAGGAACTGAAACTTTCAGTTACAATATCCCTTAATCAAAAATAGATAAACAAAGCAAATGCTATTGTAAAACCAATATTAAAGACACTCAATAACACAATTAAATGATGATCAGAATAATTCCCTTGTTGCTGTTCATGTAAACTGTGCACACTGAGTTTCTAATTCTATCTTCCTTGTTTTGGTGAAAATCTACCTCATACTCCATACTTGGGAGCCTTCCAAAGCTTAAAAGCTACTTCATATAGAAATCTAACTGCAGGTATGGTGAGGTTTCCACAATGCTGCATGGAGGAAAGAGAAACTATATTAGTTCAAGTATGATGTCACTAATATTACAAGCACCGCAACCAATTTAGCACAATTTTAAACGCAGGGCAACAAATTATGAGCACATAATGCAATTATTATACACAACTATAAATTCTAGAGTAATGTTATGATGACAAAACATGGTTACAAAAAAGCTGATACAAAATAATGTGTTAAATTATAACTAGTTAAGGCTTCACCGTACATGGTGGACCCAATGGTTATAACTAACCACAACCATAAACGTCATTGTATTTCATTTTTGTAAACATTCTTTAGTCACCAATGCATTATTGTAAATTCTATGGTCTAATTTGGATTGCCTGAACGTCTAATTTTGTTGATTTTTAGCACAAACTAGTTAGAAGTAATTACATGATAAAGAAAATTAGTAAAACTATATCATTTACTAATCAACATGCGTTAAAAAACTGTTGGACTTTAATCAACAACCGTCAGAGATTTCATAAGTAAATAAATTGCTACCTCTTTAAAATCTTGAAAAGAAAATTTCCCAACAGTATCCTTGCGAGTTACAGCACTCTGCCACTAAGCCACTAACATTGGGCAATGAGGCCTGTAGAATACCCAACAACCACAACTATAAATCTATAGTGTGTAATGCATGCAAATTAGTAGAAGAAACCATCAAATTCCTACTTACCTAACATCCTTTCGAAGATTGCTCTACCTGCAAAGTTAATGAAAGTTGTGCCAACAAGAATAAACCCATAATCAAAAAAATAACGCAGTATCAAGGTATAAAATACATGCAATGAGAAAACCTACAGAAATGTTTTGTGAGTTGTAAAAGAAAATGGAAAATGTAGTAAATTCAAGTATTTGAGTGCTTACTTGTCGCGCTTTATCATCTCATGATAACCGTCACAGTGCATTGTGTGTCCGCATTTCATAACAGTAGTGTCTTTTAGCGAATCAAAAAGATACTGTAAATTCACATATGCTATTGTTACAGATTTAAAAACTTTTCAGCTTAACAAAGGCACAAGCAAGTAATAAAGCAAACCTCATAACATATGGGATAGTGATGACGCATGGAGTTCTCCATACACGAATGGTTATTCCTCAGACTTACTGAATAGGAAGATCCTGTATGCTTAAAAATCAATATCAAAAGAAGAAATTCTAAAAGGAAAATATCTATATCTATATTATAAAGCGGGAGACTTTTATTGACGGTTACTTTTGCTGTTACCTTTTATTGAAGCTCTGTCCCTAATTCCAAATAACTTAAAAAAAAATTTAATTCTATTTACACATGCTACTAGTTACTTTTCGCTTAAATTGTATAAGAACTTTATCCAAAATTGGACGTACATAACGCATGTTGATTAGTAAATTATACTTGAAAATAGAAAACAGTGAACATGTTAGTGAACATATTTATGCACGTACATAATCCTGGCGGTCTAAGCATAGACGAACTTGCAATGTTTGTATTTGATGTGCCAACATTATCATCCATATTTCTCACATATTTTTTGCCAAGGGAAACATTTCCTTCTAAATAATATAGAATAAATGGACAAATGTCCCAAATTAGACATGAGCAGTTAAACCTTGGACCTCTGCTTTAAAAACGATGAGCTATCACTTGAGCTCAAGATGGGTAACCAAAAAAAATGTGAATTTGAGATACAATAGACCCCGTTTGGGATCAACTTATAAGTTGGTTACAAGTTATTTTTCACTATTAAGGTGTTTGACAACTACTTATATTTTGATTTATAAGTTGAGTTTTAAGTAAAAAAAAAAGTAACTATTTGTGATTTATTTAAAATATACTTATAAGTCATTTTAAAATAAGTTAGTTTGACCAAATGTAAGTCATTTTAAAATAACTTTTATGTTCTAGCTAGGAAGTCGTCACTTATACGGACAAGATCTCACACCCTCCCTCACGAGAGATCCCAGGCAACAAGTGAAAGCAAACAGAACAAAAGCAAACAAGGAAACAACTAAGAGGCCTGACCCACACACAACTCATACTAACACTATGGCAAGTGTAGAATATGGATAAATCTCACAAATTAAAGGACTAGTGTTAAGAGAGATTAGAGCTATATAAAGGTTAAATGTCTCTTCAAAAGTGAAGTGGTGACACCCCCAAATCCGGGTATTTCGTTTCCACATGATTTGGTGTTCACTTCCTAATATAACATACATCTACCCAATGAATAATGTAAAATAAACTACAACTTAAATTAGAATAGATAAATCTCCCTTAAAACAAGGGTTACAACCTTTTCAAGATAATCCCGGTTTACTCTAACCCTGACATGAATATAATAAAGTGCGGAAACAAAAACATAACATTCAGTCTTATTACAATCATTCTCAATATAATAATAAAAATAAGTCTTCACTTGCTTTGCTTTCCCTTGCCCTTACTCGTAGACGGAGCATCAGCGTTATCAACCTTAACTGAAATTGTTATTTAATGCAAGAGTGAGGAAACCACAGCTCACTGGAGTTTAACAATAACATAGACATGAAAGGATATATTTAAAAGAATCTGAACAACTTAGCTTGCTTCAATAATAAAGAATTGAATAATAATTCTCTATCAACATTAAAATTCGAATATAGAATTTATCTGAGCGTCATAAGACCTTTGAACTCTTATCCTAGGTTATAAATATTTCTATTTAAACCTTTAACAGTCAATAAGACTATGGACCTTAACTCGTACTTAGGGGGATCAGCCCTTCGTACCATGTATTGTGCACAAACATCTTAACGTTATGCGTAGTAACCTCCCCTAGTAAATAGGGTTGTTCAACTCAGTAATTTGAATTCAAGTCCGCACCAAAGAAAGTTTGGTTTGGATAAGATTACAAGGGTAATTTAGAATTCACGTTCATCAACTAAGAATTAGTTGAATCGACTTCCAATAATTCATAAATAAAAGAATTATGAATTAACATATGCTTTAGAATCAACTTAAAGCATTTAAAATAATAACTGGATCTTACTTGAACAATAAGTTAAGATCATTTCAATTAAATAAACAATTGTCCAATACAGAAATAGAAAAGGACATTCTTAAAAAGAATATATGAACTCAAGAAATTATACAAGATTAGGGTTCAGAAAACTTACATAAAATTAACGAGTTTAGGGTTTAGAAGACTTGCCTCAAGCGCAAGCTACTTAATTCAATTCACGTACTTTAATACTTCATATACACATTCAATTATAATAATCTAAATCAGTTAACACATAACTAATTCACATAAGTGGTTAACCCTCATGGTTAACTCACTCTAATTAAATAAATAATAATAATTAACTATCACATAGTTAGTCACATCACACATATACTCACATAATTAACTTAATTATGTATTTAACTAAATTATAATTAAACAATTATAATTCAAACACTTAATCAAATTATAATTACCATTTAAATTATAAATAATTATAATTTAAAATCAATTAAACTACATTCATACATTTATAATTACACAATTTATAATTAATCATGTAATTATCAATTTAATTAATAATTACTTAAACTATACCATGCATTATAATTACACAATTTATAATTAATTATGTAATTATCAATTTAAAATCCACAATTAAACATGCATTTATTAAATTATAATTTAAATTAACATCTAATAAATCAACCTTTATTCATTATAATTTAAAATAAACATTTACTTTTGATTATAATTATTTAAATTATAATCATATATCACATTTAAATAATAATTCAAATCATACTTTAAGGTTTTCAAACCTCTTTTCTTTTCTAAATATAAATTTGTCAAATTTATGTTAACAACATGTTGTAGCAACTAGATACATGCTCACTGTCATAGCATAATTAAACTAGGTTCAAAATCAACACTGCACAATTAGCTAACCTTCGCTGCCTAAGCACTGTGCCCGACGCAGCTGCGCAGCCAGCTGCCCTATAACCGGCGCAGCTGCGCAGGGAAGGATTCTGGGAAAGGCAGCCGGCGCAGCTGCGCTGCTTCTGGCTGTGTTACCGGCGCAGCTGCGCAGGAACACGGACAGAGGCAGACAGCAACGGCACCCTGCTTCACTGATTAACCCATACAAGCCAACAATCGGCAATTCACAGTAACTTAAACATTGTAAATCATACCTATGCAATAATACATATATATAACATGCTTTTAAAACACAAAACCATCTAAACAATGATAATCACAAATTTTAAAATCTAATTTGGCCATTTTCATGAAAACTCATATTTTTCATAAAATAATTCACTATAACTATTTTTCTCCATCAATTCGAACTTATATACATGCATTACATACGAAGTTGAAGATAGCATCCAGAAATTACTTAATAAGCATATTAACACATACCAATTGCATGAATTTCTCAATTAACATTAACCACACTCATGAAATTCCATATGAACTCATATAAACATGAGTTTTCTGTTAAAAATATATTTCTACAATAATTTAATTTTTGAAAATCCTCTTATCTCATACAATTACCACAATCAACACATGGATACAATACATATATATAAAATTCATGATTACATAATTTCATGAAATTCACAGAAAACTAAATTTACAGAAACTCAAAACAATAAAGAACAACTGATCACAATTCTTTAAAACTATAAGATATTAATTACCTTTTTGATGATTGGAGAAGAATACAATGACTAATTCTAGCCTTCACAAGTTTCTTCTTCCTTCTCTTCTCTAACTTCTCTGCTCTTCTTTTCTCTTTTTGTTCTTAGCTTTACAAACTAACTTCTAATCTAACGTAGTATAGATATATTATAACTGATATAATATACGTATACTAATGATATATATGTAACTGCTAATTACTTAATATATATAATAAATACATTTATTATATAAGTTACAAAATTCAAAAACCACAATGCCTTGTTTGGCAAAACAAGGTTATTTTCAAAAATTGATTATTAATGCTAAGGCCATGTTTGGTAAACAGTTTATTTAAAAACAGCTTTTTGATAGTTAGGGCCCTGTTTGGTAGAAATAGGTTTAAAACAAATACAAGGGCCTTGTTTGGTAAAAGTTATTATAAAATTATTTTCCTTTTATTTTAATAAATTATTTTGACACATACTTTAATGTCATATTTTAATCAATTAAATATTAATCATCTAATTTAATCAATTAAAATCTAACATCCATAGGTACACGCTTTTAAATCTTAATTTGAACAAAATCAGTATGTATATTCGTACTACCTAATATTATAAACAAACCCTAGCAAAAAAAGAAGGCTGATTGGCACTTCTGTCCCTCCAAGTTACCACCCACTTTTAAAGTCGTCCCAAAAGTACCATTTTCGTCAGTTAGGTCCTTAAAGTGGTATTTTATTGGCTTTTCTGTTCCTTCAACCCATTTTAACCTAAATCCAACCCATTTTGACCAAGTTTAACCCAACCCGACCCAGTGTGACCCAACCCTAAATTTTTAATATTTTAAAATATAATAGTATTTTTAAAATAAGTTTAAAATAATAATTATATTTAACATTTAAAAAAATAATATTTAATTATTTAAAATAAATTATTAGTATTAAAATAATAACTATTTTAAAAATAGTTATTTTTAATATTGTAAAATAAAATATTAGTTTTTTATAAAAAAATTAATAATTATATTTAATATTCTAAAATAACTAATTTTTATTTTTAAAATTTTAAAAGTAAAAAATATTTTTGTAAATATTATTTTTAAAAATAATATTTACTTTTAAAATATTAAAAATAATATTTATTTTAGAATATTAAAAATAATAATTATTTTATAATATTAAATATAATATTTATTTTAGAATATTAAAAATAATATTTAATTTAGAATATTAAAAATAATAATTATTTTAGTTTTTTTATTAAAAAAAATTTGAATAATTATTATATTTATATTTATAATTATTTTAATTATTTAATATTTACTTATAATATTCTAAAATAATTATTATTTTTAATATTTTAAAATAAATATTTTTAATAATTATTATTTTTAAAGGAAAAATAATATTTAATAATCTGAAATACTTATTAAAAAAATTAAAAAAACTTATTAGTTAATAATAATAATTATTTAAGATTATTTTAATTTTTAAAATAATAATTATTAACATTATTTTAATTTTTTAATAATTATTAAATAATAATTTTTTTAATAATTATTTCAGAATATTAAATATTATTTTTCCTTCAAAAATAATAATTATTAAAAATATTTGTTTCAAAATATTAAAAATATTAATTATTTTAGAATATTAAAAGTAAATATTAAAAAATTAAAATTAAAATAAATATAAATATAAAAAAACTAAAATAATAATTATTTTTAATATTCTAACTTAAATATTATTTTTAATATTCTAAAATAAATATTTTTAATAAATATTTTTTTAAAGGAAAAATAATATTTAATATTCTGAAATACTTATTAAAAAATTAAAAAAACTTATTATTTAATAATAATAATTATTAAGATTATTTTAATTTTTAAAATAATAATTATTAAGCTTATTTTAGTTTTTAAAGTAATAATTTTTAAAATAATAATTATTAAGATTATTTTAATTTTTAAAATAATAATTATTAACATTATTTTAATTTTTTTAATAATTATTAAATAATAATTATTTTAATTTTTTTAATAATTATTTTAGAATATTAAATATTATTTTTCATTTAAAAACAATAATTATTAAAGGTATTTGTTTCAAAATATTAAAAATATTTATTATTTTAGAATATTAAAAGTAAATATTAAAAAATTAAAATTAAAATAAATATAAATATAATAATTATTCAATTTTTTTTTATAAAAAAACTGAAATAATTTTTATTTTTAATATTCTAAATTAAATATTATTTTTTATATTCTAAAATAAAAATTATATTTACTATTCTAAAATAAATATTATTTTTAATATTTTAAAAGTAAATATTATTTTTATAAATAATATTTACAAAAATATTTTGTACTTTTAAAATATTAAAAATAAAAATTATTTATTTTAGAATATTAAATATAATTATTAATTTTTTTATAAAAAAATTAATATTTTATTTTAAATTATTAAAAATAACTATTTTTAAAATAATTATTTTATTTTAAAATATTAAAATAATTATTATTTTAATAATAATAATTTATTTTAAATATTATTTTTTTAAATTGTTAAATATAATTATTATTTTAAACTTATTTGAAAAATACTATTATATTTTAAAATAATAAAAATTTGGATTGGGTCAAACTGCGTCGGGTTGGGTTAAACTTAGTCAAAATGAGTCGAATTTAGGTTAAAATGGGTTGAAGGAACATAAACGCCAATAAAATGCCACTTTAAGGACCTAACTGACGAAAATGGTACTTTAGGGACGACTTTGAAAGTGGGTGACAACTTGGAGGGACAGAAGTGCCAATCAGCCAAAAAAGAATTAAAAAATGGAATGGAATCCACAAACTTTGTTGAATCTTTCCCAAACCTTGATTGACGCCCTGCCCATCCCCGAATTGCGGCGTAGCAGAGAATCCCAAGATATGGCCTTACCCTCCTTCGTCTCTTGGCTGAGCAGTTCGTCAACAACCTCGCCGTCGACGAGGTCATTCGCAATGCCACCGCTGTTGACATCAAAAACTACATCAAATCCCAGTGGTGGGCACCGCTATCTTCTTCTTCCCCTCCTCCACTTCCAGACTCTGAAAAGGAAGAAATAAAAGCCTTAATTGTCCCACTCATGCTTTCTTCCTACACTACCTGAACCCTCAATTGTCTCCACAAAGGTTTAGAGATGGCGGGTGAGAAGAATCAGAGATTTTGATGGAGGATTGCAAAATAGATGTGTATGAAGGGTTTTCCTCGTGGATTTTCGTCCCTCAGTTAGCCAGAGTTGTCGGGTGCTTTGTTATGACCTCTCCGTGTTTTTAACATAGATAACGTTTTTTATAAAAAATGTTATAACCTTAAAATACAAAAAACGTTGTTGTTTAAGTGTCATCTTTTTATTATTTTATAGTAGTGACTAATGAGAGGCATCCCGACAGATATCCATTATGGATTTGATATTCTCTTCGGAAGAGCATCGCAAAATAATACAAATGTTGGAAGAAACGCATTTGAAGGTCGTGGATACTGAAAAGTTTCATCACTTGATGGATCACATTTTCAACAACAATGTGATATCTTTCACTGATAATGACATACCAGTGGAAGGAACTGGTCATTGCAAGTTATTGCATATAGCAGTGATATCCTCTAGATATATGATAGGAGGTGTGCTGATAGATGAAGGATCTTCCTTGAATATCTGTCCCTATGACACTTTGGAAAGAATGAAGATCAATCCAAATCGAATCCGAAACAGCCATATAGTCATAAGAGCCTTCGATGGGTCTCGACGAGATGGTGTAGCAGAAATTGAACTTCTAGTGGAGATTGGTCCACATACTTTCTACATATCCTTCCAAGTGTTGAACATCACCACGGGATATAATTTACTGTTGGGAAGACCGTGGATCCATATGGCGGGAGCAGTCCCCTCCACCTTCATCAACAGGTCAAATACATCATCAATGGAGAACTGGTCACTGTTAATGCCGAGCCAGAGTATCCAGTCTATGTACAGGGTGATATGGCTATGATCAACCTCAACAAAGGAGTTGAGCCAGCCAATTTTTAGGCCTTCGAAGTGAGCAACACTCACTATCGACAAATCGGGGCCCCAGCTTTGAAGTCAATAATTTCTTCTGAAGTGATGTCCATCGGTAAAGAGTGAAATAATAAGCCTTAAAGCACGTCCCTCCATGGAATAATAAGCTAAACTTATAACAAATGTCTCATGACAAACCCCTCTACTTATATCAAAAATTGAATAAATATCTACCACAAATCACTTATCTTTAATCAACATATTTTTAATCTTTCAACAATTATTCATCGTTAATATTATAACTCACAATATTGACAATCAGACCGTTCTCAAGAAAGAGGGGGCTTTCCGATAAGAATTTCTCCTTATTGGTGCGCAATTAAATAACCTAACCCCTTTTCTGGACAGAACTTTCTAGACATTGTCAATAATACAAATAATACTATGAATAACTATTTTGTGTCAATTATTAATTTAATAATATAAAATATTGTGCAGATGGTACTATAACAATTATTGAATCAATAATATGAGATACTATGCAACAACTATTGTGACAATTATTAAATACTGAGTGACTTCTTACGTAAGAATCAATAATTAGAGATAGTGTGCAATACCGCATACTACTGTGGAATAATGTATATTACTGTACTTTTATCACCGAGTATTTCAACAGTTTAACTGTAAAAATCTTGCCATTATTTTATAAAAAGGTTATTTTTGTCGCTTTATATATCCGACAGTTATTCCGTTGCGGGGTTCACCAATGATTGTGCCGTCGCACGAATATTATTTGACAAAAAGAATATTTTCAGACAGAACGAATATTCCCCCAACATACTTTTATAATTTACACATATCACCCTTAACTTTAACCTTTTTATCAATTTAACCATTTACTGAATAGAATAATAATTATAAGAAAATTTGAATACTTTTATTTCATAAAATTTGTGGTCTTACAAAATCTTGATCCCTCGCATGAACAAGGCAAAGGAGAATGTTCCAAAGAAAAGTACTGACCCTGACATGAATTCAATTATGGTCATCATCAAAGAGGAGGTGGATAGCAATAACCCTCTTACCACAGCTATCAACAAGGACCTGACCTTGGACAATTGGAGCTACACTCCTTGCATCAGTCGTAAAGGATAAAAGGGTAGAGAGTCCATCTGCCTTGAAGTGTAGATATTATTTACTTCTTACTTTTGTTGCATAGTACTAGTAGTTACTTTTGTCATGCTTTCATTGATGCTTTATATGATTAAACAGTTTCATATATTAAGTGAAAGTATTTTGTTTTCAGGACTCCAAATTTGGATTTGTTTTAGCCTTACTAATGAATTACCAAGTCTCAACAGTGACTACGAATTTGATGTAGAGCTGGACTTTGACTTGATGGGATTGATCAAGAGGAGATAGATGACTATGAGGTACCTGAGGAGATCAAAGAATGGGTCGAAGACAAACCCAAACCATACCTCGATTAAACCACCACTGTCAATATCGAAACCTCAAAAAATCCTAAAGAAATTCAATTAGGCGATGAACTTACTCCAAACAAAAGAAAAGACATGATTGAACTCCTAACTCAGTTCAAGGATGTGTTTTCATGGTCACATGAAGACATGATCAGTCTGTCTACTAACAATGTCATTCATCGATTGCCCATTAAAGAGGGATTCAAGTCAGTCAAACAGAAACTCAAGGAGACTGAAGCCTGAGTGGATTTTGAAGGTCAAAAAAGAAGTTATCAAACAATTCAAAGCAAACATTATTATGGTATCAGCCTATCCTGAATGGCTATCCAATATAGTGCATGTGCCTAAGCTAGGAGGGAAAGTATGAGTATGCGTGAATTATTGGGATTTAAAAAAAGTCTGCTTCAAGGATAACTTCCTAGTACCTTTCATCCACATACTGATAGACAACACGGCGCATTATGGCATGTACTCATTTGTTGATTGCTTCACCGGGTATCACCAGATCATAGTTGCCGAAGAGGATAGGGAGAAAACAACCTTTATCACCCCCTAGGGAACCTTCTGCTATAGGCGATTGTCTTTCGACCTTATCAATGCTGGTGCCACATATCAGTGAGACAAGATGGCCCTTTTCCATGACATGATGCACAAGGAGATAGAGGTTTACGTGGATGATATCATCGTCAAATCCTGAAGGGAAGATGACCACATCGACCATCTCAGAAAGTTATTCAACCGGCTTCGCAAATACAACTTGAAGCTGAATCCAGCCAAGTGTGCTTTCGGTGTCAAATCTGAAAAATTATTGGGATTTTTTGGTAAGCAACAGAGGCATTGAGCTGGATCCCGCCAAGATTATAGTCATCAATGAGATGCCTGTGCCTCAGACAGAAAAGAAGATACGGGGATTTCTTGGGAGAGTCAATTTTATAAGCCGATTAATCTCTCAACTCACTACAACTTATGAGCCCATCTTCATGCTGTTGAGGAAAAATTCCTCCGAAAAGTGGTATGAAGACTGTTAAAAAGCTTTCCTCTCCATCAAGAAGCAGTTGATTGAAGCTTCTGTCTTGGTACCACCTAGGGACAAAGTTCCCCTGTTCATGTACATATCGGTCAATGCCAATGCTATGGGTTGCATGCTGGGGCAGAAATATGATAGAGGCAAGGAAAGAGCTATTTATTACCTGTTAGGTTTGTAACAATCAAAGTAGCGGAAGTGTTGTAAAAATAGGATTTTAAAATTTTACAAACCTTATACTCGGATCATCCTTTATGCACAGTTATTAATTAAAACGAAAGAGAAAGAATTATCGAATCATACCCTTATAGAACTTAGCTTCCACGGGTACAAGTTCAACTCCAAATCCTTCGTGATCTCCTTGAATTATTCGGGTTTGATTCCTTCCTTTGATCAACATTAGCCACCCAAATGTTTGGCATCTAGAGGTGATCCACCAAGGAAGAAGAGATATTCAGGAAGGTGGGTGTTTGGCTAAACCCTAATTATATCTCTATAAAATGTGTATACTCTCCCAACTATTGGAATAGTGTAATGTCTAACCTTGTTCCTGTGACAACCCGAAAATTTATAAGATCTTGAGTGATTAAAATAAAGGTTAAAAGAATAAAACCTAGTTGGAATTTGAGGATTTATTTAAATTTTTTAAGAAGAACCTATATGGTTTACTAATTAAAAGAGAATAGAGAAAATATGGGTTATAAAATTCTAAAACCCTAGAAATGGATTTATATGTACTTGAAGAAATAATAATGATAAGGTACTATGATATCTATAAATTTGATGTGAATTAAACGGTGTAAGGGATTTTATAATGATGCATGGGAAAAAATTATTAAGAAAATAATTTTTAAATGAATAGATGTATAAGGATAAAGACTTATAACCTAATATATATTAGGTATTAAAATTGAATAACCTAAGTGTTATAATAGGGAAGGATATTAGTATTTAAAATATAAACTAATCCTAAGAAATTTATTTTATACATCTTAACTAATTAATTTTATAACCTAATTAAAGCAAGTCTAATTGGGTTAAAAAATTAAATGTACCTGAGTAAGGCTTTGAATTCCAAATATGGGGAATAGAAATCCTAATTAAATGATTAGGGTAAGATAAAATTTAAAGTATTGGACTATGTTTATTTCCATAGCACAAGTAATAAATTAGGAAGCCCAAATATTAAATTAAGTGGCCCAAACTAAGTCCATTTGTTAAGGAACATGTGGGACATTTGTTAAGTAAATAAAGCATTAGAAATTTAAACCAAATGGGAGAAAATAAGCCCAATTTTCGTCCCATGAGGAAGGAGAAGGAGGGGGAGTGTATGTAATCATTTAAATTACCTACCCTTACCAACTCTCCCTTATGTGTCAACTATCTACCTTAGCAATCATTTTATACAAGTGTGCAATCAACATTTTGCTAAGGCTTGCAAGAAACCACATAATGAATATGAGGGAGAAAGAGCAAGAATGTGGGGAATGAATAAAGATATACAAAATATATCTATACGCAAATTACTAACACCCAAAACCCATTCCATTTCTCTCTCATCTCTTATTAGCTACATAAAGAAAACAAAATAGAGAAAGAGAAAAGAGCCATTTAAGAAGCCCTTAAGAAAGATAGAAGGGGAGTTTTTGCAAGTCTTTAAGCCCCATAATCAAACCTAGGAAGACGAAGAAGGAAGAACTCAAGCAAATGTATAATCATAACTAGTTTATGTAATTTTATTTTGATTACTTTCAATCAAAACTTGGATCTATGGTTCCAAACTTAAAAACCTTAGATCTATATGTTAATAAGTGTGTTATGTGAAGATCTATCACTTTTGAGTATTAGAAAGTGGATCAAAAGGAAAAAGAAGAAGCTAGGTTTTCAAAAAGTTAGAAAACCCTAGTCTTTTTTTTTTCTTAGCATATATTGTGTTTGGCTTAGTGGTTGTGAAAGTTTGATGAAATCAATGAAGGATCATGGTATATCATTGAGTTTAAGGAAGTTTATGATGTATTATGTTAGTTTATGGTGGCTAATATATGATAAATCAATAGATCATGGAAAATTTCTTAGAAAACCTAAGAGTGAGAAAAACTGATTTTACCCAAAATAGAACTTGAAATTCAAACGATTATATCTCTCATTCTATTTCGAAAGTTAGATCTATGAGTTAGATTTCAAATTCAAGTGGAATCACTAAGAAAGGAGGTGTATATTTTCGTATGGACTATTTTTTGCAAAGTAGGCAAAAGCTGGAAATACCGAAAAAAAAAGTCCAAAAATTTTGCAAGGGCATTTTCGACCATTTAGTTATTAAAATAAATTCTTGCCTTTTTGGACATGAAAATATATGATATAAAGTAGCTCATGTCCAAAGATTAGATTATTCCAACTTAAATCGATCGAGTTATGGCTATTTTAATTTTTGAGGATTTTTGACGAAAACCGCTATAACTGGAGTTCTATAACTCTGATGACCACAAAATTTATATTGAAAGTTCATGTTAATACGTGTAAGATTCTGCCAAGAGTTGAGAATTGTTGGAGTTGAACATGATATAGCTAATTTTCTTAAGTTAAGAACTAAAAACGGACTTTTGAAAAATACTAAAGGAAATTGAAAAATTCCAAAAAATTATTTTTGTATATGGAATATTTGTATATATGTGTGGCCAAAAGATAAAAAAATGATAAGATGATTTGGTATTTTTTATGGAAATAATTTAGTTATGAATAAATGAATTAAGTTAATTGTGTAATGTTAAAAATATGGAAAATGAGATTTTATGACTTGAGAACCCTAGATATGGTATATACAGATTTTTGAAAGGGGTTTTGGTCATTGATGATGAGATATTATGTTTATGGCCTTATGTGATTGTTAAATAAATGAATTAGTAAGGATTAAACAATTAAAACAATTGTTTATAAGTTTAATAAATGAATAAAATATTATTAAAAGATTAATAATATTAGATTAAGATATTATTAAGTGATTGATAACATTTAGTTTATTGAGTTTAAAATATTAGTTTAAAGTGTTATTTAGCAAAAAAAAACATTTAGTTTAAAGTGTTATTAAATCATTGATTTAAAATATTATTTAACGATTAATAATATTAGTAACTGATTTGAATATTTTTAAATAATTAATGAGAGCTTAAGATGTATGATGAAAGTTAAGTTATTGAGTTAAACATTCAATATGATATATTGAATATATAGTATGATGAATTGGAAATTTAATGTGTTAAAAAGAGAAAATAGTTTAAATCCAGGTTGCTGGATTGTAAGTCAGTTTGAATCCAAGTTGCTGGATTGTAGGATAGTGAATCCAGGTTGTTGGATTGGAGGATTAGTGAATCCAGATTGCTAGATTGTAGGACAGTTTGAATCCATGCTTGCTGGATTGAATGACAGTTTGAATCCAGGCTTGCTGGATTGAATGTTAGTTTGAATCTAGGCTTGCTGGATTGGATGCCAGTTTGAATCCGGTTGCTGGATTGAAGGTCAGTTTGAATCTAGTCTATTGGATTGGAAAACAGTTTACTAAATTAAAATTTAGTTTGAATCTAGGTTATTGGATTAGGTATTCGGCTTACTAGATTATAAAGAAGAACTTATAAAATGAAAGATTATGTGTTAATTCACAAGTTATATGATAAAGTAGTGGTACAGTCGTACTCTTTAATGGTTGATGTATAGTATCTGGGCTAAACAATTCTTTCAGGGAGCGGAGGTATATACGAACTAGCTACTGATCTAATTCGCTGTGAAAAATAGTGTAGACGAGATGAAAAACTAGTTTGTTGGTTGTTTGTGGGAAACCACTCAGCATACTATACTGAATACTGTTAGAAACTCGATGTGTGCTAGGTTTAGAAATTGTGAATACGTATAGTGTTAAGGTGTTATCTAATATTTGATTATGTGGTTAAATGTTAGATAATTTACTTATAAAGTAGCGGTATGATATGATATACTGATTGAAAGATCAATCTTAACAATGATAGGTCTTTATAATAAAGAGATTAAATTAGATTGCGTAGCAGTAATCGACGGTACATGCAAGTTCCCTAACTCAAATTCGAGTTATTATTTTTCAAGCATGTTAGTGGATAATTATTGTTGATTATTCCACATATATGATTATTGATTCGCACTTAGTGCATATTGCATATGTTCATCAGTTATGAAAGGCCGATCACCTTCATTAACACAAGTTTCAGTTAAATCTGTTTATGGTTATTATTGACTACCAAACATTATTGATTCAGTCATTCAATTATTGACATTTTGATTCATGCTCTTTCACAATTATTATATTGTTGAAAATTTAAAAGTTTATTATTTTCTTTCAATCATGATATATCCTTGTTGTATTTAAACTTGCTGAGCAAAGTAGTTGCTCACCCTTGCTATATCATGATAACAAATTTCAAATTAAGACGAAGACTCGAAGAAAGACAGAGGCAAAGGCAAATTCCAAGAGTAGATTATTACGCATTTATAACTATTTAGTTATCATATGCAAATGACGTTGTAAACCTTTTAAGTTATTAAAGATATGTATTCAGTTAAGGTTAATAGACCTTGGAAAATGTTATAGAATCATGTGAAATAAATAATTTATGTTTATATATTCCTCATTAGTTTATAGAATACGTATGAAGATGAAATACCATATCGTACCAGGTCCGAGGTTCTAGGAACCCGGATTTGGGGGCGTCACAGTTCCATAATAAGACTTTCTTATTTATAGATGTAGGCAACCCTACTAAACCTTTTAGGAATAGAGTTTCATATTAATTAATTAAACCTTTTAATTAATTAGGCTTTCCAATCCTATTGAAATTAAAATAATTAAACTCTTTTAATTAATTAGCCTCCTAATCTTATTAGGAATATATAGGATTATTAATTAATTCCCAAACTCCTTTAGGAATTAAATAATAATAATAGTAATAATAATAATATGACTCCTCTTATTAATTTATATTTAATACTTCCAAAATATTAAATAATAAATATTAAACTATTTAATTTATTCTATCACCATAGATTAAATTAAACATATTTAACTTATTATTACGATTATGCCACTAGCTTCTAAATAAATATTCTTCCATTATGGTGTGACGCTTTAGGTTCTCTATATTAAACCGATTGTGAATAAATCAATTAAAACAATTCTAATCTTATTTAACTAAATAAATTAAACTAATAATTTATTTAAATAAATAACATTTATTCTACAATAAGGGTAAGTCCACTTAGCGATCAACGACTTTTCAGATAATATAGATTTCAACATTAATCATAAAAGAACCTGTGAGTAAATAGTTACCGTACAATTCATTCCTTCCATCATACAATGTCTCAATTAAATATAAGACATGGATTTACTATCAAGTCCTATTTTATTTAATTATATGTATTTCGATCCTAAAATGCACAACACCAAATAATGCAAATTAGAAACTACTTTTTAATTTCATTCTGCCTTGGCCAAGGACTATTGGGTTGACATTTATCGAATCACATATAACATTCTCTTCTTTTACTAGAAGTGGTAGATCCTTTATTGATCATTCATTATCTCCATGTATAAATCATTATACCCAATCATACCCTTTGATATATCATTCGGGCCTTAAAAGACATGTCAAAGTATAACTCATCATACATAAGATATTATGATGATCTCAAGACTAAGGATTATTTGTACTACTATCACTTAAGGAATTCCTATTGATAGACAAGTAAAACTCCATTAGGTATTCCTTATTGAGCCACGTTTAGTGAACTTATTTTCCAATAAGCACCTACATACTTGCTTTAGTGTCTCCACACAAATGATTATGAGATCAATCATCCTCATTCAATGAGCAATTCAACGTATGTACCAATCTATCTGGATTCACGAATCCCCTTTTTAGTAATCCAACGATTGTGAACTATTTTAGTTTTAAGCTATCTAAGAATTTAGATCTCATTAGAATGATCATCATCATGATTCCAAAAGCATTGCTTAAAACTATGGGTTTATCATATATTATAAAAACAGCACCATGTAAATAAATTAAATGCCTTTAATTAAATAATACTTTTATTAATAAATAAATAAGATTGTCTCAAAGTATATACTTTATCATCATACATGATTGTCACGTATGTATACTACTTTCATTACATCAGTAAGAGATTCAGCAGCGGTGAGCAGAAGTACACCTCGATTGAAAAGATATGTTGCACTTTAGCATGGGCCGCCATAAGATTACAACATTATCTTCATGGGCACACAACCTATCTCATATATCGCATGGATCCCCTGAAGTACATATTCAGCAAGCCCATGTTAAATTGTCGATTGTCCAAATGGCAATTAATCCTCTAGCAATTCGATATCATCTACGTGACTTAAAAGTCTATCAAAGGTCAAGGAATTGTAGATCAATTGGCTGAAGCACCATCAGGGAACTTCAAACCCTTGGAAACTTACTTCCTAGATGATGGGATAATAACCATTCAGCAAAACCCTCGAGAAGATATCAGCCAATTCTGGAAACTGTACTTCGACAGGGCTGTAAACATGGAAGGTGCAAAAGCAGGGGCAGTTCTTGTATCTATTACGAGAGAACAGTATCCCATGGCCATCAAACTATAGTTTGTTAACACCAACAATACAACCAAGTATGAAGGCTGTATAATGGGATTGAAACTGGCCCAATCTATGGGTATCCAACGGTTAGCGATCTTTGGATATTCTGAGTTGGTTATCAAGCAAACCCCCTAGGCATATCACACCAAAGAGTTGCATTTGTTGCCCTATCATCGGCAGGTCATCAAAATGGCTGTGAAATTTGAAGAAATATCCTTCATCCACATCCCTCAAAATAGAAATGATTTCGTGGATGCATTAGCAACATTGGCTTCCTTGATCCACATATCCGATAGGAGGGGAATTCTTGATATCAAATTTACAAGCTAGATGGCACCAGCCTATAGGAATTACATTGGAGAAGTATCAGATGAACTGCCTCCTAGCAAAAAGCCTTGGTATCAGGACATCAAAGAATATCTTCGAGATGGATCTACGCCCGCTGGGGCAGGTCAAGCTAAAAGAAAGCGGATCCATAAAATGGCCATGAAGTTCTATTTAAGCGGAGATGCACTCTACAAAAGAGATGCTGGAATAGGCCTGCCAAGGTGCCTAGATAAAGATCAAGCCCAAAGACTTATGGATGAAGTCCATGGTGGAGTCTGTGGTCCACACATGAGCGGTCCTTTACTTGCCAGTAAGATATTAAAAATGGGGCATTACTGGATTTCTCTCAAAGCTAAATGTGACCACGTTAGGAGATGTTATCAATGCTAAGTCCATGGAAATGCCATCCACGCTTCTCCGAACGAACTACACAATATGAGTTTGCTATAGTTCTTTTCCATGTGGGGGATGGACGTGATTGGGCCAATCGAGCCCAAAGCCAGCAATGGTCATCGATTTATCTTCACCATGATCGATTATTTCACCAAATAGGTCGAAGCTGCCTCTTTTTCCAAAGTTACCAAGGAGGTAATCATTGGTTTCATCAGAAACAATGTAATCTGTCGATACGGACAACCGGAGGTGATCGTATAATGCTAAAAATCTGAACAACCAGATGATGAAAGAATTATGCAGCAAGTTCTACATCAAACATCTTAATTCCGTCATCTATCATCCCAAGATGAATGATGCTGTCGAAGCGGCCAACAAGAATATTAAGAAGATTATGCAAAAGATGTCCGCCAATCACAAAGAATGGCCTGACTTGTCTCCTTTGACTCTATTAGCCTACAAAACGTCAATGCGCACTTCTACTGGGACTACCCCTTACTCATTGGTCTATCACATGGAAGTATTACTCCCCATAGAAGTAGAAATGGAATCATTAAGAGTGTTGATAGATGCTCAAATGGAAGAAGAACAATGGTTGCAAGGGCGATACCACCACTTATCTCTAATAGATGAGAAAAGGGTGGCAGCCATCTTCCATGGTCAGTTATATCAGCAAAGGATTGCTCGATCCTATAACAAGAAGGTCCAGTTTAGGTAATTCAAAGAAAATGACTTGGTGCTGAAAAGATCCTCGCCAATCAAGATGAAGCCAGAGAAAAATTCGCCCCAAAATGGGAAGGCCTTTTCATCGTCAAAGAAGTGTTGATAGGAGGATCCCTCAGATTGCAAGAAATGGACAGGCGAGAATTTCCCCAGCTTATTAATTCGGACACCATGAAAAGGTACTATGTCTGAGTTACTTGTAAACTAACATCCTGGTCCTGAAAAAAGAGAATGAAAAAAAAGAGGAAAAATCAAACCAAATCAATTCAGGTCTTTACTATTAGGCATGAACTATGAAAGACCTAATCTCCCCCATCCACGTGAGTACGTAGGCAGCCATCTATGGTGCGGTCTAACCTTCAAAAGAAAAGCAAAACACTTTACCTATAAACCCAAATATCCAATTAAATACCAGTCCCAAGACACCAAACCTTATATAAACCCAAATCCTATAAAGCCTCCATGATCAACGAACCCTTCTTAGAGACCCTCCGACATCTCAAGATCAGTCCATCAAGAAAGAGCTCATGATACATCAAGACATCTAGTTACGAAGAAAGTGGCAATCATCGAGCAAAGATCAAAACATATGTAAAAGGGAAGTGAAACAAAATATATTTCCTTGCTATATAATACTGTTTAATATATACAATGTGTCTTGTACATGACAAAAATGACTAACATAGATTATGCAAGAAAATGAAAGCTAGTCTATAAACCCGTAGTCAAACTGGTCAGCAAATCCAACATAGCATCCCTCCCTGAAGATGGAGGTGCATCTTTGAGCTCCTGTACTGTAGTCTCAATACGAGCTAAAAGATCTACAGCCATCTGTAAGGTGCTACCATGATCATCCATAAATGTACTCATATCTGTGATAATGCCCTCCGTATAGGATCTGAGAGCTGTACTATCAGCAACAGAAGCCTTGTAGCTCGGGCCTTATCTCGGCAAAAGCAGCATCCAAGCCGAAAAGGGTCGTCAACACCAATGCTCTAGCCTGATCCCTCTCAAAGGTCAAAAGTTATATCATCTGCTCCAAAGACTCGACGGAAGGTGGGGCAGCAGTAGCTGAAGAACTAGGGATGTCACTAACCAGAGCTGTTGTCAAACCAGCAAATAACTCATCCTCAGTGGGAGAAACAGGATCCTCCATAGGCTCCTCCTCATCCGAATCAATACTAGGCTCTGAATAAGAAACCACAGATGATGTAATATCTGCCTCCAACCATGCAGAATACTCCAAGGAGCGACCCTGATGACTCGATGAAAAATTAGCCCTCTCTTGATGGGTCCAATAACTATAAACCCTGGCTAGATCATCCTCTGATAAAGATAAGGCTGATGATCGCTGATCCAAAGCTCCATCAAAAGGATGTACATCCTGATACTGATCAAACTGTCCTATGACAGCCAAAGGATGATATGTCGTCACTCCTCTCAGTCAGCTAAGGGCAAAAAGTCTAGACCCATTGCATGAGTGACAAAACTATAAGAGGAGCTGAATCCTGAGCAAGGCAAAATAGGGAAAGGATCCTTAATTACGGTCAGGAAACAAACCAAGATGCTGCATCTATATAGTCAGTAGGTCAAAAAGAATAAGACGTGGATATCTCACATGTCAAACAGTATCCATGGTGTCTGAAAATGCCAATCGATCTCAGATGCGTCATAAACCAAATGTATAACAATACAACACTGCCTCTAAAGAACCCAGTAGGATGGGTACGGCAAAATGTGGCTGACATCAAGGTCTCCGCCAATATCATAGGTAGGATGGTATGACCCTCCCTGAGAGCACTAACTACCGTGATCAGGCCAATGTCCAGATGATCCATGTACATCGGTATGTATAGATAAGCCACAACGTACATCAATAAAATATCTACTCGGGCAGCCTGCCACTCACCGTCAGTAATGGTGAAAACTCCGGAGTGCAGTAAGTAGTTGTCTAGCGATCTAAAATGATCGATCAAGAAATCCAAGGACACCACATGGCCTGAAGTAATCTCGTCCACGACAACAGTGCAGCGCAAATCGGTCAAGGCCATAAACTGACGCCTCAACTCGCCAACAGCCACCTTAGCACAGGGCTGATCTAGAGGAAAATCTATAATGCGTTCATACTCCTCTAATGTAGGAGTCAACGCATGAGTCCCAAACCTGAAGACCTGTCTCTCAGGAATCCAGCACGATAGCATACCCTCCACGAAGCCCACCGGAACCTGGAACATCAGGAGGGCCATGTAATGTCTCAGCATGTAATCAACTGTCACTCGATCTAAATGAGGCAGACTATCATACCATGACCTCAAAGAGAAGACTATCAAAGTAGGGGGACTATGCTCGATCCGGCTAACAGTGGACGAAGACAACTGTAGAACCGTATCATGAGACCATCCAGAGGTCAATGCTAAACTCATCAATATACATACATATCCATCACATATAATGCATGTGACAACCCGAATTCTCAGTAATTATTAAAATAAGAATTTAATAAATAAAATTCTTATTATGAGATATTTTAGGTTTATATATATATATATATATATATTCGTTATATATATTTTGAAATTTGTGATTTGGTGTGAAGAGAATTAAATATTTATATATAAAAGAGAGTTGTATATATATTCATATGTTGGAGAAAATGAGATTTAATAATTAATTAAACTATTAAAGAAATTAAATAATGTTAGTTAATTTAATTAAGTTAAAAATTTATGTTATGAAATAATATAAATTGATTTTCATGCCTTGATTGGCGATGGAATTGTTATGAATTAAATTTCATAAATAATGTGAGTAATTCACTTAATTAAAATAATGAATTAGTGTAATCCTATTTATTTTAATAAATTAGGAGGTCATATATTACATATGAGTGTAATATAACAAAGTTAAACAAGGAATTAAAGGTATATAATCTAGTTTATATTTCTAATTTATGTGTTCTTGAGTTTTCTTTTAAAACTGGAGTTTTGGTTAATGAATTTTTGGATTATGATGTTATATATGTTATTAAATATTTATAATTTGATAATGGTCATCTAAAAAAGATTTTTTAGAAATCAAATTCATGTATTTATGCTAAAGAAAAGGAATTTGGGTTTTGATGGTAATGTGTATTTTGGTTTACTTTGAGACTTAAATTAATGATGCATTCGTGATGGAAACTTTAAATTGATAGTTGATTGTTGTTCTCATCTGTAAAACGAAAACAACGCAACTTGAACGGATCGAATTGGTTAAGAAATGAATTCGTGGTGAATGATTACGCTAAACATGTTAAAATATGAAAAATTAGTATAAACCAAGTCCCACATCGACTAAATTGAAAACTTTACCCTTATCTAAATCTATAAATAGGAGGACTTGGCCCTTTGTTTCATTCACTAACAATAAGGCCTCCAATTTTGAGAAATGCTTTGTTGTGGGAGGACTTTTATAAAGACCTCCTTAGTTAAATTTTGGCGTCAAGTACGTAGGCAGTTTGTGAAACTCGTATTTTTGGGTATGCTTCTTACTTAATTTTTGGTATTGTTATTATTTTAAATATTGTATTTAGTTTGTTAGTTCTTAGAAAATATTAAATTTATTGTAGTTTTATGAATTAGGAGTCTATAGAGTCCAAACGGACTCAATTGGATATCTAATGGTTGAGTCCATAGAGTTCTATGATTTTTTGGTATGTAGTAGTTCTATGAATTAGGAATCCATAGAATTAAAAACGGACTAAAAATGATATAAATCGAAGTCGTCGTGAAAATTTTCGTAAAACATGTTAAACGATGAAAAACTTAGTCTGGGAGACTTTTGAGCCAAATTTTGTACTAATTAATTAATCTAAAAAATTATAAATTCAAGGGGGGTTTTGTAGATCATGTTACAAGCTTTCCATAGCCTCAAGAATGACCTAATTCTGATAACGGGTGACCAAGTTATGAAGATTTGAAGGATGTGCGTTAAAATAGACAAAATCTGGAAAAGTTCAAAAACTAGTGCACAGCTGACCCTAAGAGACTTATTCGGGGCTAGTTAGATGTTCCAAATTTTTTTGGATTTTTTGGGTATTATATTACACTGAATAAGCTTTCCATAGACTCTGGAACGGACTAATTCCGACTTCGGAGCAAAGAGTTATGACCATTCAAAGTAGTCGCGTCAAAAATGTCCAAATCTGGAAAATCAAGTATAGACCTGTCACTTGCGCGAATTTTTTGGGCTAATGTGTTTGGAATTTGGAAAATGTCAGTAAAACTAAGAGTTGTAGCCCTGGAAGTTAGCTTCGCGTGGGCTCAAGAATCACTCAAAAATATTTTGAAACGAAAAAGTTATGGCTGTTTTAGCGAGAGAGGGTAAAGCTGAAACAAAAGTGAAAAACTATTTTGAACGTACACTTTTGACGCTCTGTTTAGGCTGCGTAATGAACCCGAAAAGGGGGTTTCATATTTTTAAAAAATATTCTCATATGATACGAAAATTATACTAAAATTTAAAAAAATTTCGATAAGCGAGCAAGGCATGAGAAATTGCAAAGTGACTCATTTGTTATGCAAGAATGTGAGATATTCGTGAAGCAAAGTGCAAAACTAATTTGTTAAGGAAATAGAATATTTGTGTATGAGGCAATGAGCCGAATTAACTTATGAGTTATCAAAAAGGTATAAAAATAATATAAATAAAGAAAATAATATAATAAGCCGTGTTTTACTAAAAATTATATAATATCTGTTTAGAACCTAAATTCGCAAATAAAGGCAAAAGATATTCCTAAAGTGGAATATAAGTGATTTAAGCTTCGAAATGTTAAATATTTACATATTAAACTGTGAGGGACCTTTATTTGGTGTAAAAATGTTAAAACGAATTAAGTTTCTAAATAAACTAATATTCGTTTTGAGTAAGAATAAATAATATTAGTTTGTGCAAAACTAATAATTATTATTAATGGATATACATGCATGTTTTGTAACATATTCAATTATCTAATATGTGTGTACATATAAATATGATTATGTAGGAATTGTGGAGAAACTTTAAGTTAAATTTTAGCGCTAATCTCCAATCAAGGCAAGTCTTTCAGTTCCTTTTTGCTATGTGTAATTGATGATGAATTGTTTTAATCTGTATTGCAAAGATATTACATATGTTGTGAGCATAAAATGTTAAAGTCAATTTATGGCTACATTGATTGAGTAAAGAATGTTGATTGAGTAAGATACTCAATCTTTATACTTGTTATGTGAATTAAAGCATGTATGATATGTTAGTCTAATGATTATGATGTATAAGATGATCATGTTATTTATGTGCTACGTGATGCATGAAAACTGTTAGATCTTGTTGAGCTGTCGAGCTCATTCTTGCAAAATAATCATTTTTACAGGTCAAGGTTTCAAGGTAATGATACGTGCTAATTGAATGATAGAGATCAATAGTAATTCAAGAAGATTACTTATTTTAGATGAGAAATGCATTTAATGTTTTTGATTGTAACATAATTGTTGAGTTGTAAAGTTGAGCTATCCGATGTATAATGGATATTGCTTTGTGATGAAATATTTTATATAGCAACTTTGATGAAGCGATTCATGAAATAAATTTGAATCAAAAATATATAATGATAAATGTTTTGATTCAGGGAAATATATAAAGTAGACAGAAAAGTTTAAAATATTCCGTATTTTTAGTGATTGTATCATCGAATAATGATGTAAAGTTAGAATAAAGGTGTATTGATAACGACCGAGATTGAGAGTTGAATTGTATGAATTTTGGGGGCGTTACAATGCATGCATCATGATAAATGACAATGATAAATAACAATATGATGTAATAAATAGAAAGCATTATACATACATTCCTAAATACATCATCTCTGTCTACAACTAAAAATAAAAAGTACAGGGAAATGGGGCACATCCGCCCAATATCTAACAGAGGCCTATTAAAAGAGAAAACAAGCCTATCATAAGAAATCTATGATGTCTACATCATCCAGCCGATCAACTTGCTGTAACTCCGCCTGAGTCACCGTATCTCTGCTAGAGGGAATATCGGGTCAATTCAGATGGGGATTTGTGAAATTAGTATGCATATTGTCGACGTTGGAAAATTTAAGAACCCCGCGGGTTGGTTCTTAACCCGGGTTTCCTCAAATCGATCTTCCTAAGTTCTCTCTACCCTTATTCTTTTTATTTAGGAAAAAGGTTTTGAAGGGTTTTTTAGGAAAGAGGCCAACACGTGTTTATGTAGACGATTTGAACGTTTAGAGTCGCCAGTTGGAAGATTGGAAAATGGTTGTACCAACTCAACCGAGTTTGATTTGAAAAGAGGCCCAATTGCTGGACATTGTCGAAACTTGATCTTTGAAATCAGAGTTTTGAGTTCGGGGGCTTGGTTAAGTGTGGGGAAGGTGTTAGGCACCCCACGACTCTCGTGTAAATACGGTATCGCATCTTTTTAATATTTCCCTTAAAACTGTGAATGCGTGAGTGAATGCTGTTTGAAAATTGGGCCTATTGATTTGATTGATTGAAAGCTTTGACAGACTTCGTTGAGCCTATATACGATGGGTTTGATTTGATTTGAAAATCAATTTTTGATTTGATTTGCAAAAACATTTAATTTGATTGAAAATGATGTTTTGAAAGCTGGTTTATCAAACCCTTACGCTACCATAGGAATTGAAACGTATTGCTACTTTCAATTTTTTTTTATCTTTATAGCCTTATGGCTGCATGTGAATGGTGATTTGCCAGGCTGCGAAGCATCCTCGACCACAGAAATAGACAAGTGTCGGTCTCCTCATGGGTATGAAAACCATTGGAGGGACGCTGGCACGATAATTGACATTTCATTATGATCAGACCTTAAATCCGGATAACCGTTTTAAGGTCTGTGTATGTACATTTTACAGAAAGACTGGCAGGGTACATCTGTAAACTGGAGTTTGTCCATTAAGGGAATCAGATCCCGATCGATTTGATCGTGAATCCCACGATTCCTAGGCTCACATATGAGTAGCCCATAAACCTGCACAGTTCAAATTTACACAAAAATGGATATATATACATCATCACGTCGCAATGGAACCATGGATTCACCAATAAATCCTGGCTGTGAGTGGATAAAGCGTTTCGTTCCCACTAGATAGCAATATAAGGGACGCGAGTTTGTTTTCAAGGCTGAAACTATAAAAATAACTAGATTTAAAGAAATCTTAGCCATTATAACTTCCAGGTTTTATCAGGACCTGTTTGGACCGTTGAAAGCTAGAATTAGCGAGATTTGGATAAATCTAGTCCGCCCGCAGATATGTTAGTGCAGATTCATATACACATGAATATTAAATGTAACAGTTGAATAAATTGAGTATATATATATATATATATATATATATATAGTTATATATATACAAAACTGTAAAAAGGGCGATGGATTTTCATTCGCAAGCCCGGACTAGAATTGAAATATATATATATTTATATAAAAGAACTGTAAATAGCCACGAAATAATCCAGGCTGTGACAGAAATAAAATATATATATATATTTATATATGTATAAAAATAGTAAAAAGGACGATGGGTTTTCACGCCGGTGCCTGTACTGGAATTGAAATTGACAGAAAAGTTGTCGATCAGTGACTGGGGAGAGCATCCAGTATGGCGAAGTGTGCAAAAGCAGTAAAATGGCAACGAAGTAATCCAGGCCGGACTGTATATATATATATATATATATATATATATATATATATATATATATATATATATATTGACAGAAATATAGTCAAACAGGACTGATATGAGTACCAGTGATGGTGAAATTCGCTTATATATGCGTAAATATATATAAAAGAGGTAAACTACCATAGATTTGACATCCGGGCTTGATAGAATTGAAATGTTAGTCCATTTACAGTTAAATAAGCATGAAAAAGGGCCAAACCCAGACTGGGAAAGCAACCCAGTCCGGTGCAGTTGCCAGAAATGTGTGTGCTAGTGCATTGAAGCTGCTGGAGCTGATGGATCGTCAATCCGAGTTGTAAAAATGCAAAAACTGCGTTTTTGTACAGAAATGTACCAAATTTTGATGAAAACGGCCATGGAACTAAGTTTCGGGCATATTTAGAAGATGAAACTTAGTGTGCAAGTGGAAAACAGTGCAAAGTAGTAGTATTGACTTTCTGATCTTAAAAATACTTACAATGGACTGCAATACGGGCTTTTTGCCAAATTATAGGTTCTATACGTCCAAATCTACCGGTTATTTTCTGATATGTGGTAGTATATAGGTATATCTACGTGTTGGAGTGAAAATATTTGGGTTTGGAAGAGGTGTAAAAGTCAAAAAATCAGACGGGCAGAGCTTCGCTGTGTTTCAAAAACTTAAAAATGAAGGGGGTGCACGTTTATTTATAGGCCAGGGAGCCTTAGCTCTACCTGCGGCTGCCGCAGGTAGAGGTACGGCTCCCTAGGTGGGGCTCACTATGCTGGGTTCTGTTGTCTCGAAGTACGTGCACTCCAGACAACGCACAGTCGAAGTCAAAACTTTTTAACTTTTGATCGGAGCGTCCGTTTGAGGCGTGCGATACCTTTTCGGAAAGCCCTCATCGAGAGTGTCGCAATGACATGGGATAAAAATTTTTCCGGGTCCGAGAAGACGGGTTCATAACCAGGTCTTCGATTCCTTACAGTTTGTCTGTTGAGCTGTCTTGCGTCGTTTGCACTCGGGATCGTCGTTATAGTTCATTCTGACTTCGATGGCATCAATTCGGCTTGAGTTTGATCGAATCAATTGAGAATTGATAAAATGATCATTTTGCCCCTCTCGGGGTTGCCTGTGGTGTCGGCACGACCTTCGATGGATCTGGCTTCCTAGGGTTGTCTTTGGGGCCGAACTACACTTCCTAGATTTACGTTGAGGCTTATCTGTACTTCCCGGGCTGAGACCGGGGATGACTTAACATGTCCTAGGTTGATGCCAAGGTTGAACTGTACCTCTCGGGTTGATGCCGAGGCTGACTTGAAGGCCCGATATTGAAATCGGGGTTTGAATGACGGTCCGATAGGAGATCGGAGCTAGATAGACGGTCTGATTGGAGATCGGAGCTGGATAGATGGTCCGATTGGAGATCGGAGCTGGATTGACGGTTCGATTGGAGATCGGAGCTGGATTGACTGTCCGATTGGAGATCGGAGCTGGAGTGACGGTTCGATTAGAGATCGGAGCTGGATTGACGGTCCGATTGGAGATCGGAGCTGGATAGACGGTCCGATTGGAGATCGGAGCTGGATAGACGGTCCAATTGGAGATCGAAGCTGTATTAACTATCTGATTAGAGATCGGAGCTGGATTGACAATCCGATTGGAGATCGGAGCTAGATAGACGGTCCAATTGGAGATCAGAGCTAGGATTGACGGTCCGATTGGAGATTAAAGTTGGATAGATAGTCCGATTGGAGATCAAAGTTGGATTGATGGTTCGATTACAGATCGGAGCTGGATTGACGGTCCGATTGGAGATCAGAGCTGGATTGACTGTCCGATTGGATATCGGAGCTGAATTGACGATCCGATTGGAGATTGGAGCTGGATTGTCTGTCCCATTGGAGATCGGGGCTGTATTGACCGTTCGATTGGCGATTGGAGTTGAATTGATGGTCCGATTGGAGATCGGAGCTGGATTGACTGTCTGATTGGAGATCAGAGCTGGATTGACGGTCCGATTGGAGATCGGAGCTGGATTGACGATCCGATTGGAGATCGGAGATAGATAGACGGTCTGATTGGAGATCACTGGATTATCGGTCCGATTGGAGATCAGAGCTGGATAGACGGTCCGATTGGAGATCGGAGCTGGATTGTCGGTCCGATTAGAGATCGGAGCTGGATTGACTGTCCGATTAGAGATCGGAGCTATATTGACGGTCCGATTGGAGATCAGAGCTGGATAGATGATCCAATTAGAGATCGAAGCTGTATTGATGGCCCGATTAGAGATCGGAGCTGGATTAACAGTCCGATTGGAGATCAGAGCTGGATAGATGGTTTGATTGGAGATCGGAGCTGAATAGACGGTCCGATTGGAGATCAGAGCTGTATTGACTGTCCGATTGGAGATCGGAGCTAGATTAACGGTCCGATTAGAGATCGGAGCTGGATTGACGGTCCGAATGGAGATTGGAGCTGGATAGACTACCGACATTGGTGATCAGGTTTAGGTTTCAGGACCGGCATTGGCGGTCGAATTTGAATTAAAGGACCGGCATTGGCGGTCGGATTTGAATTGAAGGACCGACATTGGTGCCCGATTTGAATTGATTGACGCTTTTGCCCTCCTACAGTGTTAGTGTTGGGACAAGAAAATTTTTGAGTGTCTACACATACAAGGCAATCATGTATGATGATAAAGCATATACTTTGTAAACGATCTTATTTATTTATTAATAAAAGTATTCATTTATTAAAAGCATTTAATTATCTACATGATTCTGTTTTTATAATATGTAAATAACCCATAGTTTTAAGCAATGCTTTTAGAATCATGATGTTGATCATGCTAATGAGATCTAAATTCTTAGAAAGCTTAAAAATAAAATGGTTCCCAATTGTGGGATTATTAAAAAAGAGATTAGTAAATCCGGATAGATTGGTACATATGTTGCTTGCTCATTGGATGAGGATGATTGATCTTATGATCATTTGTGTGAAGACACTAAAGCAAGTATGTAGGTGCTTATTGGAGAATAAGTTCACTGAACGTGACTCGCTATGGAATACCTAATGGAGTTTTACTCGTCTGTCAATAGGAATTCCTAACGTGATAGTAGTACAAGTGATCTTTGGACTTGAGATCATCATAGTATCTTATGTGTAATGAATTATACTTTGACTTATTCCTTAAAGACCCTAAGGGTATATCAAAGGGTATGCTTGGGTATAATGAGTTATATATGGAGATAATGAATGATCAATAAAGAATCTACCACTTTTAGTAAAAGAAGAGATATGTCCTATGTGATTTGTTTAATGACAACCCAGTAGTCCTTGGCCAAGAAAGAATGAAATTAGAAAGGAGTTTCTAATTTACATTATTTGGAGTTGTGCATTTTCTAATCGAAATACATATAATTAAATAAAATAAGACTTGACAGTTATTCCATGTCTTATATTTAATTGGGACATTGTATGGTAGAAGTATTGAATTGTACGGTAACTATTAACTCATAGGTTCTTTTATGATTTATGTTGAAATCTATATTATCTGGAAAGTTGTTGAACGCTAGGGAGGCTTATGCCTATTGTAGAATAAATGTTATTTATTTAAATAAATTATTATTTTAATTTATTTATTTAAATAAGATTAGAATTGTTCTAATTAATTTATTCACAACCGATTTAATATGGAGAACCTAAAGGGTCACACCATAAAAGGAAGAATAATTATTTAAGAAGGTAATGGCATAATCATAATAATGCATTAAGTGTAATTAATTTAATCTATGGTGATAGAATAAATTAAATAACTTACTGTTTATTATTTAATATTTTAGAAATATTAAATATAAATTAATAAGAGGAGTCTTATTAATATTATTACAATTATTATTATTTTAATTCTAAAGGAGTTTAGGAATTAATTTAATAATAGTACTCTCACTTACTCCTAATGAGATTAGGAGAAAAATTAATTAAAGGAGTTTAATTAATTAATCCCAATATGTTGGGAAGCCTAATTAATTAAAAGAGTTTAATTAATTAATTGAATGAAACCCAATTCTAATTAGATTAGTAGGGTTAACCAATATCTATATAAGAGGAGTCTTACATCAGATATAGAAGATACGTTATTTCAATAGTTGGAGAGTACTAGTTTTTCTACAGAAAATAGAAAACAAGGGTTTAGCCAACTACCCATCTTCTTGAGCAATTCATCTTCCTTAGTAGATCACCTCTAGAGGCCAAACACTTGGGTGGCTAACGTTGATCAAAGGAAGGAGCCAATACAGGAGATTCAAGGAGATCAAAGAGAGCAAGGAGTTGAACTCGTACCTGTGGAAGCTAGATTCTATAAGGGTATGATTTTGATTTATCCTTACTTTTCTGTTATTGATAATTGAGCACAAAGCATGATCATGGTGAGGGTTTGTATAAATTTTTTAAAAACCTTATTTATCTCGCTTCCGCCCTTAATTGTGTAATTTGATTGCATATATGCGTAACATACAAACCTAACAGTGGTATCAGAGCCTAACTTTGTGCTAATTATCAATTTTATGATTTCATATATGAATTGATGTAAGATTGGATCGAATTTTCTGGACAAAAATTAAAATCTGCAGATTCTGCGATGAACAGCGGGGCTGCGCTGCGTCCCAGTTCATTCTGGGCGCGGGTGCGCTGGCTACAAATCAGGATCAGTGCACAGCGCGGCAGCGCCGCGTCCTAGTTCATTCTGGGCGCGGGCGCGCCTTTCTGCAGATTCTAAAAAACTTATATTTCCTTCAATTATGTAAATGGTTTATTTTAATTGATAGAAGTTTAAAATAATCTTTTTTTATTTTATATGAAATATGATTTCAGATTGCTAAAAATTAAAGGAGTTTAATTTGGATTTGGTTTTTGATTAAAATAAAAGAGTTTATTTTGTTTCAAAGCTAAAATTTAGCAAAACTTTTGTCCATTAAATGACATCGATCTATATATGGAATGGTTTTATTGTTCAAGTGATGAATGATTATTTATTGATGCATATGTTGATGTGTATGATTATAAATGGGGTTGATTATGGACTATTAACTAATGTGATTGGATTTTATTTTAGTTGAATACTTGAATGAATGAGTTTTATTAAATGGGATTTGCGTACCTTGTCTTCTCTGTTTTTTTTTCTCGATGTAAATTCTATCTCCCTCTTATGTACTTTCCCTTGACTGCTGATCAAGGTTTCTATTTATTGAAATAGTTTATGTAATAGAAATAGTTAGAATTTTCTTGAAAAAATTAGAGACCAAGGAGCAAGGAGCGCGTGAAGACCCGTTTGTATGGAGTCCGGGTTTAAATGTAATAGTTACATTTAAATTTAATTTCTTGCACTCCTAGGTTTGACCTTTTGGTTCACTTGGTGGCTCAAGTGAACCAAACTAAAATAAAAGTCCATAAGCAATCCGGGTAGAATATAGTATTCTATATGTGCATGCTAAGTATTATATATATTATATTTTATGCAAACATGCTTCACATGTTTTAATAAAATGACTCGTATTATATATATATATATATATATATATATATGTGTGTGTGTGTGTGTGTGTGTGTGTGTGTGTGTGTGTGTGCATGCGCGCTAAACAAGATGAGACAAATAATAACAAACCCCTCAAAGAAATTATATTAAGTCTAAAGCGTTCAGAGATATTTGGAATATCGAACGTCGCCTTCTAGCATAATAAATTAATAGAGTATTAAATATTTAATACGAGTTTGTTGTGCACACATAAGGCGAGTATTGCGTATTTAAGTTATTAATTTAATCACATTTGATGCTTATAAAGTTAATTGAACAATATTATTTTGTTGTGCACACACAAAGATAATATTTTTCTTTTTTGAATGTATGGAGTGCTAGGTTGAACTTAACTTAAATTATTTTAGTTCGGATGTGCACACACTTGACCATTATGATTTAAGAGGCAGAATACAAGGAGTCACATGTTGATGTGATTGACAAGAGTTGTCTACCTATTTATTTATATATCGTTTGTTGTGTACACACAAGGCTATATACATTTGAAATGAGATCCTTAATCTCACTAGCAAATCTTTAATTAGATATTGTCGAACTATATAAGTGAGGGTAATATAGTTTGAAGATAATAGTGGGAGATACCAATCTAAAATAAGACCTAATTTATTTTGGTATGTAAAATTAATTAAATGAATGTTTGCTAAAATATTGTCTTTCCACATGCAGAATTTTAAAAATGTCAAAATCACTAATTTCACTGCGTAGCATACTTGATGCTAACAAACTAACCGGGCCGAATTACATGGACTGGTTAAGGAATCTGAGAATAGTTCTCACTGCTGAAAAGATTTCTTATGTCTTAAATTCACCTGTCCCTAGAACTGTTCCAGAATCAGCCTCTGAGGAAGAGATTGCCACTATTGTTAAGTGGCAAGATAATGCATCTGTGGCTCAATGCATTATGCTCGCATCCATGAATAACGAGCTTCAGCGTCAGCATGAAAACATGGATGCTCCTACTATGTTGCTTCACCTCAAGGAGTTGTATGGTGAACAAAGTATGACTGCTAGATATGAGATATCTAAGGAGCTCTTCCGATCTCGGATGACTGAGGGCACTGCCGTAGAGACTCATGTCCTAAGGGTGATCAATCTAATTAACGCCTTGGACAACTTGGGTTCGTCATGGATGGGGAGTTGAGTCAAGACTTGGTCTTGCAGTCACTCTTTGAGAACTTCTCGCATCTCATTGTTAATTTCCAAATGAATAAATTAGATGTCAGCTTGCCTGAATTACTTAACATGTTGAAAACTGCAGAAGGTCACTTCCCATCCAAGAAGAACCATGTCTTAATGGTGGATTCTTTCAAGAAAAGGAAGAGGCCCAAGGTATCTTCTGAAAAGAAGAAATCTAAGAAGGCTAAGGGCAAGGTGAACATATAAGAACAAAAGAAACCTGATCCAGCTAGCAAAGGAATGTGCTTTAATTGCAATGAGCCAGGTCACTGGAAGAGGAAATGCAAGAAGTTTCTGGCAGAGAATAAGCTTAGAGAATCTTCGACTTCCAATCAAGGTTTGTTCATGATTGAAATTAATTTTTCATAAAGTCAAAATTCTACTTGGGTATTGGATACCGGCTCAGAAGTAGAAAGCTGAACAAGGATGAGGTCGTCCTACGAGTGGAAAATGGAGCAAAGGTTGTTGCATTAGCTGTAAGCACTTATTGTTTAGCAATGCCTACGGACAAGTCCATTTATTTAAATAACTGTTATTTTGTTCTGAATATCATTAGAAACATTATTTCTATTCCCGTATTAGATATGGAAGGATTTAACATTATAATAAAGAACAACAGTTGTTCTATTTATAAAGAAAATGTTTTATATGGTGTTGGTAATCTGCGAAATGGACTTTATATACTTAACTTGCATGAAAATATACTTCAAATAGAACAAACTAAGAAAAGAAAAAGAGATGATGTTAATTATACCTATATATGGCACTGTAGACTCGGTTATATCAATGAAACAATATTATCCAAGTTGCATAAGGATGAGCTCTTAGAGCTATCTGATATTTGAATCATATCTGTGACACCCCCAAATCCGGGTTCTCTAACCCTGATTCGGTCGTCATGTTACAATACAAATATTCACCTCTAAACAACATACAATAACTAAATGCAAAAATATAATAAACGTATGTCGTTCATTCAAAAGGTGTTACTAGTCCCAAGATTCGATAACCTTAATACAACCATACAAACATACCCTAGAATAGTCATTAGGGTTCATATTACATAACAGTAATTAAACTAATCATAAAGTAAAGTTTGCTCCTTGCAAACTATTACTACATCTTTCCTTTACCCTTGTCCTTCCCTGAATTCTCGGGCTTAACTGTAATAGAAGTCATGATATAGCAAGAATGAGCAACAAGTTTGCTCAACAAGTTTAAATACAACAATAAAGGATATATCATGATGAAAGGAATATATCTGACAATGAATTCAACAATATGAATATCGGAAGCAAGAATAATAATTTCTTTTAGAATAACTGATAGTCAAGTAGACTTTGAACTATAAAACTCCAATAGAATCAATAGCTAATTGACCCTTTGGTTACTGGCTACAGAATAAGTACTTGAGGGGATCAGCCTCGCGTACGCCATGTATATGCATAACATTCAACTCTGCTGTTTGTATCTTACATTAGATACCTGGGGTACTCCCCTATATATAAGGAGTGTTCTCTTCAGTCTAAGAATCCATACCATCAATTAGTTTGGATAGCTTTTATAAATTTTCATACAAATGTCTGACCGAACAAGGGTTCAGACCATATCTGATGCAGTTCAAGAATTATAGAACTTTAAATAAGGTATAAGTTCAAGACTGTACGAACTCAAGTGCACCAAGTGCCAATATCAATAAGATCGATGTGGAATAATTGTAAAGTAATTAAACCACCTAATAGCATGCTTGGAAATAAGATTCAAGCTTAAATAAAATAACTTGCAACACAATAATAACTTGCTCAATACAGTATGAGATGGATAAGAAACTTGCACAATAAAGAATGAGTTTCAGAAGACTTGCACAAATAAAGAGTGTAAGTCAGAGAACTTGCACAACTAAATAGTGAAGTTCGGGAACTTGCCTGTTTGCTCAGCTACAAATAATTCTAGCCTTAATCAAAATGCGTTGAAACGACCTAACATTAACAAGTCGGTCTTTCAATTAGTATGTGTAAACTAATATGAGTCTACACTTACAAGAATCTAATCATCACATAGGTCTATCACATAGTTCACGTAAGTCAATTTACTATGCCTGAGTTTATAAACATTTAATCCTGTCTTAGATTAATAACTTTAGAATATCTAGTCTCTAGGCATCAACATAGGCTTGAACACATAGCACTTCAATTTAAGCATGCAATACAGTTTATGATACACTTATTGCAAGATTCTGTCCATAACTCAAGGTTATAAGGTTCAATGCCGGTCATTCTTACACTTTAAGCAAATCAAGTTCATGTCTCAAGGGTCAACTATTAAAGTCATAATACCACATATCGAGACTATACAATACTTATCATGCATGCTCGTGCGTATACTACACATGTATATTTTAATCACATAATTTATACTTTAGAAATTCATTTTCTATGAATATGCGTGCATAGGTGATATTCATGTTTCATCATATGATGCTCATGTCAACATGTCTAGAGGCATAATGAATCCTAATATACATGTTTGCATGATCATAACAAAATTCACACGGTGTTTGATGTTATTATCTTTCACATTCTAAGTTTTCATTAAAAATTACACTAAGTCAACAAAGGCAACTTAGTACATGTAAAGTGTCTCGTAGCAATGACTCACACGTATTAGAACGCATATATAAGTCACATATACATACTCAAATGGTCAGAATGTGAACATTATATATATGTTAAAAACTCTAAATTTGTCCCTTTGAAATCAACGTAGTCTTCAATCATGTATGCTAGTGTGTGCTCAACACTTTAGATTTAGTTCTCATGTCAATATAGACCATACGATCATGTTCACAAAATCAGAATACACATATGTTACGTACATATCAAAGTTCATATTCGAGACTATAAGTTTCATTTCAAAACCACAAGTTTTTCGTCAATCGTGTGTACTAATATCGTTATACATGCTCACACTACATGAATGTATTCATATATGCATGTTACTCATGTTCCTATACTTGCCAAATGATATACCACATGCTAGTACATAACAGGTTTGTAACAGAAGAATAAAAATCTGGTTCAGGCCTGGCGCAGCTGCGCCGCTGGCCAGTACAAAACTGGCGCAGCTGCGCAGAGCTCCAGCCAAAAACAGACACATGCTGATTCGACAGTTTAACAACCCAAACGCATAACTTTCTTAACCAATCGATTATGTACCAGCCATAATGCAATTCTCTCATGCTTATAATTTCATATAACACTTAATAATCATACTTCACAATTCCATTACCATCTAAAATGTGAAATCAAGTAATTGACATTGAAGAACAAGAATAGGAATATACCTCTTTAAGAAATGGCCTTGCTGCTAAACAATTCCTATATTGCTGCTATACTAATTCTTCCTTAACTCAAATGGAAACTCAGTATACTAACTCTACTTATCAATATCTCAGCAAAAGAAAATGAAAGGAGAAGAGCTCATTCTTATAGACATTTCAATAACCATACAATGCAATTATCTTCCAAATTAAATCAAAGGATTTCAAGATTGTATAATGGGTAAGAGTGAGTGGTTGAGAGTTGGTAAACTCAATCATGAATCCCACTCCCCATCCACTCATTAGCTAGATTATTGATAAAATTGAGAAGGATGTAGAGTGTAGCTTGCTCCTTAGAGTTCACGTGGGAAGAAATGAGAGGGACTCTCATAATGGGAAATAATCTCAGCACTTGCAAAATGTAATGCAACACTTAGGTTAAACATCTATACATAATATATACACTTAAGTCACAATATAATTTTTAATAAGGAATCTATAATGCAATGTATCAAATAGGTACACATAGATATATCAACATATAATCCATGTACATTTATTAACACCAAATATAATGAAATTGGGTATTATTATTACTTATTATTATAACGGTTATTATTATAATAATTTATTGAAAACATTATCAATTAACAATTATTTATTGATATTAATATAAGGTAATAGGGTATACACTAGGTTTTACCCACACACATCATGCCACATAAGCAATAATATGTAACTCTCATAATGTAATTATTCTTACTATATAGTCCATACATACAATATAAGCGACATTAATATGTCATCTTGCACCTTATACAATATATAGAGGTAACTACTTTATACCACAGGTTTAATTATCGCATGCTTGCCTAAATAATTAATCGATTAAATATAATCTCATTATATTTATTAATCCTTTGCTCAATAATATATTATTTATTCACAATAATAATTAATCGACACGTTATCAATTAATTACTCGTTAATCGTTTATCCTTTGTAATCACAATTAATTCTTTCACAATATTCAAGCAAATTGAATATTTAATTACTAATCACCTTATCAATTATTTTGATATAAAACTTAGGCTAGTCCACTAATTTAATTAGACCATTAGTGGCTCCCTTTTATATAATCCTAGCATTTAATCGCATAGGCTCTGTGACACCCCTAAATCCGGATACTTCATTTTCGCATGATTTGGTGTTCACTTTTTAAATATAACATACATCTACCCAATAAAAAAAAAATAATTGCAAAGTAAATTACAACCTTTATGAATAATAAAATCTTCCTTATAAAAAGGATTACAACTTTTCAAAATACATCCCAGGGTTTACTCTAACCTTGACATAACATTAACTGCGAAAAATAAAAACATCACATAAAGTTTAATTACAATTTCATTCAAAATAAATTAAACAAGCCTTCACTTGTTTAGCTTCCCTTTGCCTTTACTCGTTGACGGGGCATCAACATTTTCAACCTTAGCTGCAATTGTTATTTAATGCAAGAGTGAGCAAACAATAGCTCACTGGAATACAACAATATATAAGACATACACGAATATCTTTGAAAAGGTTTGAATAACTTTTACTTTCACAACGACAAAGAATTGAATAATAATTCTCTATCAATAATAAAAATTCGAATATAGAATTCATCTGAGGGTCGTAAGACCTTGAACTTTTATCCTAGGTTATAAATATTTCTATTTAAAACCTTTAATAGTCATTAAGACTATGGACCTCAACTCATACTTAGGGGGATCAGCTCTTTGTACCATGTACGTGCACTACATTTAACGCTTCTGCGTGGTAACCTCCCCTAGTAAATAGGGTTGTTCATCTCAGTATTTGAATACAAGTGCGCACCAAATGAAGTTTGGTTTGGATAATCTTAAAAGGGTAATTCAGAATTCAACGTTCATCAACTAAGGAATAGTTGAATCGACTTACAACAATCAAGAATAATTCATAAATAAAAGAATTACGAATTTACATATGCTTTAGAATTAAATTTAAAGCATTTAAAAGATAAGCTGGACCTTGCTCGAACAATAAGTTAAGGCCACTTAAATTAAATCATGAACTTTCAATAAGTACTTGTCCAATGCAGAAATAAAAAGACAATCTCAATACAATATATAATTGAGTTTAAGGAACTTGTGTAAAATTTACGAGTTCAGGGATAGAAAACTTCCATAAAAATTAATACAAGATCAGGGTTTAGAAAACTTGCCTCAAGCGCAAGCTACTAATAAAATCACGTTCTAACAATTCCTACACATATATATTTAATTACAATAACCTAAATTAGTTAACACATAACTAATTTACGTAATTAGTTAACCCATCTAGGTTAACTCATTTTTATTTAATTATTAAGTTAATAATTAATAACCACATAATTTAATTACATCACATAGGCATGCTCACATAATTAAATTAAATAATAATTATGTATTTCTCATTAATTAAATTATAATTAATTAAATTATAATTTAAATATTTAATCTAATTATAATTACTCAAATTATAATTACATCTTATTTTAAACAAATTTATAATTTATAACTAATTAAACCACATCATGCATTTACTAAATTATAATTACACAAATTATAATTTATAATTAATCATGCAAATATTGAATTATAATACACAAGATTATAATATATAATTAATCATGCATTACATAAATTATAATTTAAAATTAGCATTCACTTGATTAAAATTAATCAACTATAATCATTATAATTTAACAAAATTATAATTTAAATTAAACCTTTACTCTAATGATAATTATTCAAAGTTATAATCACAAATTATATTTTATTAATATAATTTATTAATATTTATTTAGCATTTTAATATAGGTTTAATCATGCTATAAAAGTTATTACATAAAATTAGCTTTACAAAATACAAAAGAAAATAAGTTTTCTTTTTCCCTGCCACCCCCCCGTCGGGGCGGGGGTTTTCCTTTTGATAGGCCCGCCGGGGCGGGCCCCTTCTAGCGAACGCAGACAAGTTCGCGAACTATGCAGAGAAAAAGCTAATTTGACTTATTTTTTCACACCAAATTCTAATTTCAGTTCATACAATTCATAACAATTTATAAAAAACATAAACTTAAAACTTCTAACATGATTCTAACATACATAAACATTATAACACATAATCAATACAATCAATTTCATGATTTTTGAAGAAAAGCCATAGATAAGTGTTCTTCATGAAATTGAACACTGCACTTTTGTTTTTAAACCAATTCACCCAATTTCAATCATAGTAAATCAATTCTTAAACATGCTATCATCATCTACAATTAATTTAAACAAAGATGAACAATCAAACATGAATTCCTTTGATTTTAAAAGAAAACTATATATATATATATATATATATATATATATATATATATATTCAAAATACTTTCACTAACTCACTGATGATCATGGACTCCTCACATTCATCACATATATATGGACTAAACCATTAATTAAGCATATAATTCATATCTAAGCATGCTATAAACACAAATTATACATATAATTCATATTTATAAAGTTTTCATAACAATTCATATTTACAGAGAACTATCACTACGAGAACATAAACACATAATTTCTAAAACTATAAGTTAGGATTATACCTCTTGATTAAAGCTAGGAGAAAAGATGAAGATAATGGTGTAAAGCTTTCCTTTGGATTTCTCGAAGTCCTCTTCTTCTTCTCTCTTCTTCCTTTTTTCTCTATCTTTTCTATGTTTTCTTTCCTCTCTTTTTCTAACACTGACTATCCTATAACTAACGTAATATAACATATACATAACTGATATATATATATATATATATATATATATATATAATATAATTATATAATATATAACTGCTAAATAATTATACCTCTACTTAATATATAGCAGTTACAAAACTTTTGAAAATCAAAAGCTATAAGGCTTTGTTTGGCAACAGGTAAATTTAGAACTAGTTTAATTAACTAAAGTCTTGTTTGGGTAATTTAGGTTTAAAGCTAGTGCAAGGGCCCTGTTTGGCAAAACCTTTTAAAACAAAAGTAAGGGTCTTGTTTGGTTAAAACCATTTAAAAACTCTTTTATTTATTTTAATAAATCATTTTAACACATACTTTAATGTTACACTTTAATTAATTAAATCTCTAACATTCTTATTTAATCAATTAAAACTAACATCAATTAACCACATAAAATTTGTCACATAATTATAATTACTCGCTAATTATAATTATGCAACACTCATCACATAATTCATCTAATTTAATTCTCTCAATTAAACTAAACTATACTAAAATTTAATATACATCGATTAAATTAAATATTAAATATTCATTTAATTAATATATAACACGTAATTAAATCACTCCACAAAATCACATAATTTATTTATTCAACTCAATATATAAATTACACAAAATATTTATTTAACTCAATAAATATTTAAAATTATTATATAAAATCTCAATCGTTACAATCTTCCCTCCTTAAAAGGATTTTGTCCCCAGAATCACACATAAAAAAATTATCGTCTATTACAGGCTCAACTCACATAATCACATAACCACATAAGGTTTAAGTATGCTCACAAAACTAACTCATAAAAATTTAAATCACATATTAAATTAATAATGGAGTTTAAAATTTCACGGTTATTACAATATCCAACTTGTGAATCTTGTCTCATGAGTAAAATAACTAAATCTCCTTTTAGTGGAAAAGGAGAAAGAGTTACAGAGTTGTTAGAGTTGGTTCACACAGACGTTTGCGGTCCTATGACAACGAATGCAAGAGGAGGGTATTCTTATTTTATTACTTTCACCGATGATCACTCAAGATATGGATATTGTATTTAATGAAATACAAATCTGAATCGTTTGAAAAGTTGAAAGAGTTCAGAAGTGAAGTAGAGAAACAAACCGACAAGAGTATTAAGATTTTTCAATCAGATCGAGGTGGTGAATATTTAAGTGGTGAGTTTCTTGATTGTTTCAAAGAAAATGGTATAATTTCACAATGGACTCCACTAGGTACACCACAGTTAAAAAGTATCTGAAAAGAGAAATCGAACATTAATGGACATGGTTCGATCCATGATGAGTTTTATCGATCTTCCAATATCATGCTGGGGTTATGCCCTAGAAGCGGATGCATATCTACTAAATAAGTCCCCTCGAAATCCATCCCCATGACTCCATATGAGATGTGGACAGGAGGAAACCTGGTCTTAAGCATGTTAAGATTTGAGGATGTCCAGCGTATGTGAAAAAGTTTTAAAATGAAAAGCTTGGGGACAAAATCTGATAAGTGCACGTTTGTGGGATATCCTAAAGAAAGTTTGGGATACTATTTCAACAATCCTACTGAGAAAAAGGTGTTTGTTGAGAAACACGCTGCCTTCTTGGAAAATGAATTTATTCTTGAATGGGCTAGTGGGAGAAAAATAGATCTTGAAAAAAATTCAAGAACCACAAACCATTACAGATCAAGTGGATGAACCTGTTCAAGTAGAGACACCTTCTGTACAACACTCTATTCGTAAATCTGGAAGAGTACCGAAGATACCTGATAGGTATAGATTCGTCATAGAGGATGACGATGAGGTACACATCATGAATGATGATGATCTATTGAATTACGAACAGGCTATGAGTAATAAAGACTCAGGAAAATGGCTTGAAGCCATGAAATTCGAGATGGACTCCATGGATGAGAATCAAGTATGGACTTTGGTTTCACCACCTGAAGGCATTAAGTCTATTGGGTATAAATGGGTCTTTAAAAGAAAGACTAGAGCGGATGGCAAAGTAGAGACCTATAAGGCCCGACTGTTTGCAAAAGGTTTTAGACAAAGACATGGAGTTAACTATGATGAAACCTTTTCACCAGTAGCTATGCTCAAGTCCATTCAGATTTTTCTTACGATTGCAGCTTATTACGACTATGAGATCTGGCAGATGGACATGAAAACGGCCTTCCTCAATGGGAGACTTGAGGAGGATGTGTATATGACACAGCTAGAGGGATTTATTTTAAAGGTTGATATAAATCAAGTCTGTAAGCTGCAACGATCCATTTATGGATTAAAGCAAGTTTCTTGTAGATGGAACATTCGTTTTGATGAGACAATCAAAGAGTTTGATTTTATCAAAAATGAGGATGAACCATGTGTGTACAAGAAAGTTAGTGGGAGCACTGTTTCATTCCTTGTATTATATGTTGATGATATATTACTGATAGAGAATGACATTCCTATGCTACAATCGATTAAAATCTGGTTATCTAAACACTTCTCCATGAAGAACTTGGGAGAAGCATCCTATATTTTGGGAATAAAGATCTATAGAGATAGATCTAAAAGGATGCTTGGCTTATCCCAAGGAACATGCATTAACTCGATGCTAAAGAGGTTTAGCATGGAAGATTCCAAAAGAGGTCTCATGCCGATGAGCCATGGAATAAATCTCTCCAAGAGACATGCCCCAAAGACACCTGAGGAAAGAGACCGTATGAGTAAGATCCCTTATGTTTCGGCAATAGGATCTATCATGTACGGTATGATATGTACTAGACCAGATGTCATTCATGCCCTTAGTGTTACTAGCTGGTGTGCTGCCGCAGACAACCAAAAATAAAACTTACTGCGAACGATAATAATATAGTAGTGCAAGTAAGAGTCTATCCCACAGAGACTGATTAATCTATTTTTATATACTTTGTATTCCACAAGAGGGGGATTTTTTTATTATTGTTAATTAATTAAAATAAACTAATGTGTAAAATATTGTAACGAATTAAATCAAGAGAACAAACCTTGGGTTAAGTCAACTTTCACTTTAGAAACATACACTGATCATTGACTCAAGCATACACAATTAATATCTTGAATATTCATCGTTAGAATCACTCCCATGTCTTTCCTTAATTTTAGTTAGATAGAAACAAGCGATCTAAATAACCCTAACTACTAAACAACTTCAGACAAGCGCTAAAAGTTTAATCTAGTAGAAGCTTTAAGAATTAGAAAAACCGATGAAGCTAAACAACACAAGCACAAGCGGTTGCATTTAATTTAGTTGAATATTTTTCCTAAGATATAATAATCTCGTGATCTGCAGTCAATTATTAATCTTAGTTGCTTCGCAAATTAGAGTGACCAAACAATTACGGATTCGATATCTAATTTAGCAGTAGATTTCAATGAATAATAAACTAGTGTGCACCTAGCAATTAAATAAATCAATCATGTAATTCAATCACAGAAGAATAATCAATACTCAAATATTAATTGAACAATTAAAATCAATTAGATCTCACAGTGTATTTAATCCAAGGCTTCCGTCTCCTTAATCCAAGAACGAGAAATTAGCTATCCATAGCCATTGAAAAACCAAGAATTATAGAGAGAGAATTATTTTATTGAATAGATCCAAGCCCCCTATTTATAAATATTAAAACCTAAATCTTCAACATGCCCTAGCTGCTACCTTTCTTGTTACACCCGTTCCAAATTGCGAAAGGAAAAGAGCTGCAAATTCCGCCTCCCCGCTGGGGCGGGAGGTTCCTTGTCTAATATCCCGCTGGGGCGGGATATCTTACTGCCCAGCACTCCTAAAGTCGCATGTTGCTAGGACATGAGCTATAATGAAAGGCTTGCATGAAATCGTGGGCCCCCTTCCCTTGTTAATGCTAAATCCGTGACCCACTTTACTATTTGCATGTGATGCTTCAATTTTAAATTGTGAGCTGCTAGGACTTAAAACCGTGGGCCCATTCCCTTGCAAGGCTGCTACCCACGTGAGAAGCTCCCATTCAATACATAGGTATGGCCCATGATGATATCATACTTCCAATACTTTTGTCCAGCTGCTGATTTTCAATTGCATTCAATTCTTTGCATAGGCGTGACCCATTCTTCTTGCATAGGCGTGACCCATTCTTTTCCAATTGCTTAGCATCGTGGGCTGCTACTTACATGTGAGGCTTCAATGAATTACATCCCTTTAATTCCTTTAGCAGCTGCTCCCATTCCCGTCATGAGCTTCAATTTCGTGGCCTTCTCTTTGTGGGTTGATTTCGTGAGCTGCTCCAATTTATTTAATTCCTGGCCACTTCTTTCACTTGGTACAATTGTACCTAAAATAACAAATATAAGTAAAATGAATATATCTAGGTACAAAATAAGTATAAAATATTAAGTATTAAGGGAATAAAATATAACATATTTCATTCTCATCACTAGCAGATATCAGTCGAATCCAGGAGAAGAGCACTGGAAGGCAGTGAAAAATATCCTAAAGTACTTACGAAAGACTAAGGATGTATTTCTTGTCTACGGTGGGTCTGAATTAAAACTCGAGGGCTTCACAGACTCAAGTTTTCAAACAGACCAAGATGACAGTAAGTCTGTTTCGGGGTATGTATTTACCTTAAATGGAGGCGCAGTGAGTTGGAAGAGTTCTAAGCAGCAAACAGTTGCTGATTCAGTGATAGAGGCAAAGTATATAGCTGCAAGTGAAGCTGCAAAGGAAGCTGTTTGGATGAAAAGCTCATAACAGAACTTGGTGTGGTTCCTAGCATTGGAGGAGCAGTCCCCTTATACTGTGACAACACCGGAGCAGTTCCACATGCTAAGGAACCCGGGTCTCATCAGAAATCCAAACACGTGTTGCGGCGATTTCACTTGGTCAGAGAGATTATTGAAAGAGGAGACGTCACCTTGGAGCGTGTAGACTCTCAAGACAACATTGCAGATCCATTTACTAAAGCTTTAACACAACAGCAGTTTGATCGTCACTTAGAGAAGATAGGTATGAGATACTATGGCGATTGGCTTTAGTGCAAGTGGGAGATTGAAAGTAGTATACTGTTGGGTAAAATCTAGTTACGCACTACACGCAAGTATACGTGGTCAACAAGTAATAAAGTGAAAGTAAAGTATCGTTCCTACGAGGAATTATTTAATAACTATCACCAAGTACTAACCCGTAACCAACTCAATCTTATTTAAATGAATGAAATAGTATTTCGAATTAACAATATGTAATTAAACTACTACTAAATACCACTAGTTTAAAATAAGATTACGGAGATTTAAGATCACAAATTCACTTATTGCTTCATTTAAATTAATACAATTCTTATCAATTATGCTCACTATTCTGAATTGTTAATCAAGAACACATAAATAAATATGACCATTTCTCAATGCATCATACTCAAATTAACTTAAATTCACCTATGATAAAATTAAGAAGAACACCCTAATTAACTAATCCACTATATCTCTATGTGAATTACAATTAAAGAGAGTTTAAGCACAAATTCTTATCAGATTACATGTGGTGTAAAGGTATATCTCTATCCTAAACACAAATCATGAATTCCAACGCCATGCAGAAAACACAATCACATTTTATTATGATCAAATCTAAACCCATAATCCGTCTCTTGATTTCATATGGGTTATTACGGTAATTGTTAGCTAAACAATTAAGCAATTTAACACAAATCATAACAGACAATCCAATAATAGTGAATAAGGCTAACACGGAAGCATATCAAAGTAAACTATACAACAAAATCCATTATAATCTCAAAATAGAGTTTAGCTCATGATTAAGTCAAAATCCATGATCCACAAATGAATAAACATTAAAAGATAAAAATAAGAGTAGAGAAGAGAATAGAATATGTTGTTAGCAATTCTCATGCTCCTTCTTGCTCTTGCTCTTGATCTTCAATGGTCTCTAAGTTGCTTCAATCTCCAATCCAATCCAATCCCAACTAGGGTTTGTATCTAATTTAATTGAAATCTAATATAAACTAATATAATAGAATCTAACTCTCTAATCCTTGTGTATTCTTCTCCTTTTATAGCCCTCTTATGATCCTCCTTCAAATCAACGCTCAAAATCCTTTTCCGAATAAACTTTTAAAAAATCAGCTTTTTCTTCCCGACATAGGAATGCCCGCCCTAGCGGGGGTACAATCTCTGAAATTACGAAAATGCCATTAAGCTCTATTTTTTATGTTTGACCCTCCGAAGCCGTTTTCTACAACACAAACTCAAAAACAAGTAAAAGAACACTAAAAATACTTAAAGTTAACAAAGAATTAAGCCTAAGAGATGTCCACTTCGTAAGTATAAAACCCGCTCATCATATGCATACAAGTCAATCATGTATGATGATAAAGCATATACTTTGTAAACGATCTTATTTATTTATTAATAAAAGTATTCATTTATTAAAGGCATTTAATTATCTACATGATGCTATTTTTATAATATGTAAATAACCCATAGTTTTAAGCAATGCTTTTAGAATCATGATGTTGATCATGCTAATGAGATCTAAATTCTTAGAAAGCTTAAAAACTAAAATAGTTTCCAATCATGGGATTACTAAAAAGGAGATTAGTAAATTCGGATAGATTGATACATATGTTGCTTGCTCATTGGATGAGGATGATTGATCTCATGATCATTTGTGTGAAGACATTAAAGCAAGTATGTAGGTGCTTATTAGAGAATAAGTTCACTGAACGTGACTCGCTATGGAATACCTAATGGAGTTTTACTTGCCTGCCAATAGGAATTCCTAATGTGATAGTAGTACAAGTGATCCTTGGACTTGAGATCATCATAGTATCTTGTATGTAATGAATTATACTTTGACTTATTCCTTAAAGACCCTAAGGGTATATCAAAGAGTAGGCTTGGGTATAATGAGTTACATATGGAGATAATAAATGATCAATAAAGAATCTACCACTTTTAGTAAAAGAAGAGATATGTCCTATGTGATTTATTTAATGACAACCCAGTAGTCCTTGGCCAAGACAGAATGAAATTAGAAAGGAGTTTCTAATTTACATTATTTGGAGTTGTGCATTTTCTAATCGAAATACATATAATTAAATAAAATAAGACTTGACAGTAAATTCATGTCTTATATTTAATTGGGACATTGTATGGTGGAAAGATTGAATTGTATGGTAACTATTTACTCACAGGTTCTTTTATGATTAATGTTGAAATCTATATTATCAAGAAAGTCGTTGGAACGTTAGGGAGGCTTATGCCTATTATAGAATAAATGTTATTTATTTAGATGAATTATTAGTTTAATTTATTTATTTAAATAAGATTAGAATTGTTATAATTGATTTATTCATAACCGATTTAATATGGAGAACCTAAAGGGTCACACCATAAAAGGAAGAATAATTATTTAAGAAGGTAATGATATAATCGTAATAATGCATTAAGTGTAATTAATTTAATCTATGGTGATAGAATAAATTAAATAGCTTAATGTTTATTATTTAATATTTTAAAAATATTAAATATAATTTAATAAGAGGAGTCTTACTAATATTATTACAATTATTATTATTTTAATTCTAAAGGAGTTTAGGAATTAATTTAATATTAGTACTCTCACTTATTCCTAATGAGATTAGGAGGCAAATTAATTAAAGGAGTTTAATTAATTAATTCCAACATGTTGGGAAGCCTAATTAATTAAAAGAGTTTAATTAATTAATTAAATGAAACTCAATTCTAATTAGATTAGTAGGTTTAACCAATATCTATATAAGAGGAGTCTTATATCAGATATAGAAGATATGTTATTCCAAGAGTTGGAGAGTACTAGTTTTTCTACAGAGAATAAAAAATAAGGGTTTAGCCAACCATCCATCATCTTGACCAATTCCTCTTCCTTGGTGGATCACCTCTAGAGGCCAAACACTTGGGTTGTAAGACCACAACTTTTATAAATAAAAATTTAATTTTCTTTATATATTATTTTTAAATAGTAAAGTGTTGATTTGATATAATATGATAAGTTATGGGTGATATGTGCAAATTTTACAAAGTAAGGAAGTGGTCATAAAATATTCGTTGTGTCGGGGAATATTCGTACGACGGCGCAATCATTGGTGGACCCCACAACAGAATTGTCAGAAATAGAAAGCGACAAGAATAACTTTTTTATAAAGATAACGACAAGACTTTTACTGTTAAACTGTTGAAATACCCGTTGATAATGGTACAGTAATATGCGTCGTTGCACAGTAGCACACGGTATTGCACAGTATCTCTGATTATTGATTCTTACGTAAGAAGTCACTTAGTATTTCATTCAATAATTGGCACAGTAGTTGCTGCATAGTATCTCATATTATTGATTCAATTATTGTCACAGTATTATTTGTATAATATTTTATATTATTAAATCAATAATTATCACGACACAGTTACTCATATTATTTAATATTATTAGTTAGCATTATTGACAATGTCTAGAAAGTTCTGTCAAGAAAAGGGGTTAGGTTATTTAATTGCGCGCCAGTAAGGAGAAATCCTTATCGGAAAGCCCCCTCTTTCGTGGTAACAATCTGATTATCAATATTGTGAGTTATAATATTAATGATGACTAATTGTTGAAAGGCTGTGTTAATTAAAGATAAGTGATTTGTGGTGGATATTTATTCAATTTTTGTTATAAATAGAGGAGTTGTTGTAAGGACCCCTACGTGCCAAATTATTCAAACCGTCGGTAGAAAGTTATCTCAGTTTTATTTTATTATTATTATAATAGTAATAAAACAAAAAACTTATTATATAAAACAAAAAACTTTTTATTATATATATAAAGTTGTTTGTTTTATTAGAATATAAATAGAATATATTATATTATATATAAAGTTTTTGTTTTATTAGAATATTTTATTGCACAGTAATGCATAGTGAAAATCAAATGAAATATTTAGGTTTATTGTGCGTCCGTGAATTTTTTTTCCTGTGCATCCGTGATTATTTCAAATAGTGCCCTGCCATTCTCCTATAAATAGGATGCTTAGTTATAAAAATTACATCAGAATCATAGAATTCTTCTTCTACAATATTTTGCGTATTTTTTCTAGTATAAGAATACTTTGAGTGTAACTTATAGTGAAAGATTTTGTCAAGAATATCTCCGCTATACCAGTCAGATTTATTCTTCTTCTAAGGTAAAGGATGTATTTTTATACTCGGAAGGGTTGTCATTCTATTCTTTATTAATATGTGGGAATAACCTGTCTATGCAGACTACCGCATACATGGTGAATAACCCTTCGTATTCATTCTTTATTAAGTTGTGGAAATGATCTGTCTATGCGAATTACCGCATGACGGATGAAAATCCATTTGTAGTTTCATATATTCTTTTATACTCGTTTAATCTATCATTTCTTTTGTACTCGGCAAATGATATCATTTTCTTTCATAGTTCTCCATTTATGGTACAAAATCATTTTTTGTTTCCATAACCTTTTTATTAAATGGTGGAGATCCCTGAAATTAGTAGAATATCCTTGAGTTTTGCGTTTCATCTAATATCATTCCACTGGATTATTGGTCTGAACTTTCTTATCAAATTTTAATATTTTTATGTCGGGGTACTATTCATTCGGGTACTATTTATACCTTCATACACACGATACTATTCACGGAGTACTATTCACGACAAAAATGGTTTTTTTTTTTCTGTCCAAATTATTTTTGATATATGAATATCATTCTTGAATTTTGCTCCACAATTGATTATCGTGTTAACAATTTGAACATTCTTGAACTTGGATAAATTGAATTATAAATATCTAATGTTTATCCTTGATCTCACTTGATTCGTTCTTTATATAATTTTTCATCATCCTCTGTTTTAAATTGTGGTGAAAGTTATCTTTGGCCCGTAGTGCAAAGATGGACATATGTTTGGCATGATCATGACCACTGGTGATACAAATGAATATCATTGGCCGTTAGTGCAAAGATAAATTATTAATTTGAAATATTTATTGATTGGTGTTACAGGGATAAAATATTGATGACGGACTTTTAAATCATAGAAGATAGTAGACATCATTCTCTACATAACTCTTCTAATGGATTGTTATTTCCGCTGCAGTTATTGATCTAAAACTTGTTGTCCATAATATTTTATCTGATTTATTGAAGGCTAGCTATAATTTATTCTTCATTATCTTAGTCATAATATTCTTTACTGGGCTAGTTGAGCTCACCTTTTTCTTTCATTGTTCTCTTTAGGAAATGAGAATATAGCTGGGACTAGTCGGGGAATGGAGTGATGGTCTGAGATAGCGTTATAGTAGTCCTCACTATTTTATAAAATAGTGTGATAATAATTATAATGAGGACTTATTTAAGCTTTTATAATTTTGTATTATATACGTTCTGTATTGAAGCTCACAGTTTGTGTGGTCGTATTTTGCACGAATGTTTGATATAAAAAGATTTGTATTTGGATTCTGTACCATGTATTTAATGACTTAGAATGGGTTGTGTGAACCTATTTTGGGGGCATAACAGTTAGTATCAGAGCTTAGGGATATGATCTCTGATGGAGATCTGGGAATAGAACTAGGAGGGGAGAGACGAATAAAACCTCCGCTAGTGTGTCCTACCTAAGCTTATTTGTTATTTAATTGATCGATCGAAATATAAGGATAATATGTGACATGTCATTTTCTTTAATTAACCCTTGTTTTGTGGCAGTATTTAAGAATGGCATCTGAAAATCTAAGCAATGGAGCATATGAGACCATTGAGACACCGCAAATCACTAACCAGGATAATGTGCCTCAGGAAGGCAATAATTCTCCTGTAAACAATACCACCGGCCAAACGATGAACGATGGGGTGTTTAGGAGCTTTCTACAATTTATGCAAAACGAGACGAGAGAGACTCCTATTCAAAATGCAGGTGGAAACAATGGTAACTCGCGGCTTGTTACTGCCAAGCAATTCAAGGAGTTGGGACCATCGGAGTTTTTAGGAAAGCCAAAACCACTCAAGGCAGAGGCTTGGATTAAGCAGATCACAAAAATATTTGATGTCCTGGGATGCACAGAGGAGCAAAAGGTTCCCTTCGCTACCTTCATGTTCCGTGGAGAGGCAGATTACTGGTGGGAATCTGTGAAGCGTACTCAGCTTTTCGCATTTACGATGTCTTGGGAGAAGTTCCAAGAATTGTTCAACGACAAGTACTTTCCAGAAAGTATTCGTTATATGAAGGAGGTGGAATTCATCAAACTAGAATAGAACAATATGACGATATCACAATACGAGGCCAAGTTTGCGGAATTATCCCGGTTTGCATCCTAATTGGTAGATAATGAGGAACGAATGACACGAATGTTTCTGAGAGGTTTGAAACCTGAAATTCGTCAATACCTCATTTCTCATAAACTTTGTTTGTATTCAGATGTTGTGAATAGGGCTCAATTATTGGAGCGAGATAATGAGACTGTTCAACCAAAGGACAACAACCATAGTCGTACTGGTGGCAACAGTCATCGGAACAATGATAACTAGCGTGGAGAAAATTATCATGCCAGAAATGGTAACCACTTCATTAGTAATCATGGCCAAGATAATAGAAGAAGTGATTCAGGTGGAAATTTCAAAAAGAGAAGATTCAACAATGACAACGGAAAGACATCAACACTAGCACTAGAAACCGTTTCTAGGGGTGGGGAATGACCACCAGTCGTATGCTACAAATGCCGACAAGAGGGACACATCAGTCCAAATTGTACACAGCAATCCAAGGTGTCGACGTCAGGAAAAAATTCGAGGGTCGGGTTATAACCTGGATCTTTCTCTTTTCCTAAGTTATCTCTACTCTCACTCTTTTTATTTGTGAAAAAGGTTTTAAAGGGTTTTTTAGAAAAAGGCCAACATGTAACATGTCGATGATTGAACGTTTTATAGAGTCGCCAGTTGGTAGATTTTGAAATGGTTGTACCAACTCAACTGAGTTTTGTTTGAAAGGAGGCTCAATTGCTAGACACTGTCGAAACTTGATCTTCAAAAACTAAAGTGTGTGTGAATGCTGTTTGAAAATTGGGCCTATGTTTGATTGAAAGCATGTCTATGCATCGTTGAACATATATACGAAGGGTTTGATTTGATTTGCAAAAACTCTTTGATTTAATTTGCAAAAAGTGTTTGATTTAATTTTGCAAAAGCTTTTTTTTTCGATAAGATTATTGAAATGATGTTTTAAAAGAAAGTTTTCAAACCCTTACGCTAACATAGGAATTGAAGCATATCGGTGCTTTAGTTTTATCTGTTTCAGCCTTAAGACTCAATTTGAATGGTGATTGTCGGGCTGCGAAGCATCCTCGACCACAACATATATACAAGTGTCGGTCTCTTCATGGGCATGATAGCCATCGGAGGGACTCTGACACGACAAATCATATTTTCACTATGTTGAGACCTTAAATCCGAATAACCGTTTTAAGGTCCTTTGTATGTACATTTTTACAGAAAAACTGGCAGGGTACATGTAAGAACCCGAATTTTCAGATATTATTAAATAAGGATTTAATAAATAAAATTTTTAAACCGTGAGATGGGTTCGAATAGAAAGATATATATGTGATATGAGGTATGTGGTATTATATTACATAGGGTAATATGGACTATGTAATATGTGTTTTTGTGATTAATGAATATATTATTAATATATATTTGTTACTTATCGTAGAGACGATTCAATTGAGGTAAAGGAAGTGGATAAATTCCTATCGATATTAAATAATTTATAGAATTATTTTATCATAGTAAGTTGGTGACATTAAATATCCTTAATGTATAATCACCATATTCTTGTGTATGTGTACTAATAACTCGTATGTTTATAATATAGGTTATTAATAGCACTTAAGCTATCCGTGAATAGGTTTGGATAGTGAAGCATAAGTTAGTTAAGGAATTAACTAATAAGAATAAATATTGGTTAATTTAAGTTGAGAGTTATATTATGGAATAATATAATGTGAATATTGAACCTTAATTAACTAAGGTAATATGGTACAAGGTTTGATTTACTTAAGCAAAGGAGTGAATTTATATATATGTTGAATATATGATTATAATTAGTACCTTCTATATATTACTTAGAATGGTAATATGTGTGAAAGTCTAATGTACAAATAACGTTAATAGATATATATACGTTATTAAAGAGAAATGGAAATCATTATATCTTTAAATAAATATTTGAAGAAATTATTTTGGGAACAATTTATAGAAAAGAAAGAGAAATAATTATTATAAAGGATATTAAAATAAATTCTAATATTGAATTATTTTAATAAAGGAGGAAATATTATTTTTGAATAATAATATTACCCTATATGTTTTTGGTATGATGTAATAAGTATGATTAATTAATATGGTAAATATATTAAAACGTATTTGCTATATATAAATAAATTGATGGAAATAAATTATTATAATAGAAAATAAACTTATTACCTATTTTCTATATATAATGTATGTACATGTGCCATACATGTAATTATTTTAGCAGATATTATATTAAGAATAATATCTTGAGACAATAAGTAAATTATTTTCTAACAATGAATATCTTTATTTGGAGAAAACATAATATTTTATGTTATGGCAAAATACATAATTCCTAATGTATTTTCAAGAAAGTTTATTAATGAAAGAAAACTAAGTTATTTCAATATATTAAATAACTTAAGTTATTATTTTATCGTAGATTTTATAATAATTAATAGAGTAAATATTAATTATTCTAGTGTAAAGGTTATACATATAATTGTTCAAGGTAGCTAAATAATTTAGCATTAAAGTGCATGTGTCACACAAACCTTATATTAAAAGAGTATTAAAGTGTGATGGGAGTGATAATAAGCTTAAGGTAAGCTTGTGAGATATGCCTAGTGTGGCAAAGTGGTGGAATAAATATTCATTAAATAAATTAATGAATGAATAATTAATGGAATTAATTATTATTATTATGTGAATAAATTCCTATGTGCAATGATGTGTAATTATAAGTTATATAGTAGATACATCTATATAATATGGAATGAAGTGTGACACTTCAAGAAAACTATATAATATAGGAAACTATATGATTAAGTGTAATAATAAAGTTACAATAATGGGGTGTGACACTACTCGATTAAAATATATTCGGTATTGTCAAATGTACATGGATTATATGATTGGGTGTATGTGTGACCCTATCATACCATATGGTAATAACATTAAGTTATTAGATATAAGCTTGCAAGTTAGTCCATGTGAGAGCAATAATGGTCAATTAAGTGGTTAGGGTACATGAATAGTGGTAGTTGGTGGGAGTTAGCCACCAACTTCCCTTTTGCCCTTTGGGTAATAACCATAGGAGAATAATAGCTTGATAATGAATAGATGCAATACATTGGTGTGTAGAGTTTGTTAATTCAATTACTACATTGTTGCTAAGAAAGCATATAATAAGAAATGTAATTACACCATGAGCATGTTATAAGGTGTAATGATGAGGAAGGACCATGAATAGTAGTAGTTGGTGGAGTTAGCCACCAACTCCTCTTTGACCATTGGGTATTACCCATAGGAGGGTAATAGATTGATTATAACAGAGAACATATAAATTAGTAATGTAATGGTATTACTTTATGAACATATTATAAGATGTAACATTGAGTATAATATTATCTTAGGAGATTATATTATTATAAACTTGTGGACTATTAAGTACTAAGTTCACATAATTATGCCTTGTGTGGCATAAATAATGAAGTTAAATCAAGGGGATTTAATGGGAAGTATTAGAAGAAAATGTATGGTTGATATTAATTATCATTATAATATTTGAGTATATTTGTGATAATAATTTTATGGAAAACGGTGGGATGATAGTACCCAACCATATTATATTTAGTCCAATTAGAATATTAGCTTAACCTATGTACATGAGGTACATGATTATATGTAGTAGTGTATATTTAAAATATGAGTATACAATAAAATAATATATCATGGATATATTATAAATAATTATTAAATTAATAAAATTTAATAATAAAGGAAACAATGTAATGTGATAATACCCGATAGAATTATATCCGGTAAGATGAGATATATATGGATGATATATGATACATTGTAATTAGAGATTTTATTTACAATTCATTCATAACCTAAGCTATATGTATGAATGTGTATATATGTATATATTATATAACCTAAGTGTATATATTATATATAGAGGTGTGTAACCAAGTGTGGAATTACATTTGCTAATTGTTATTGCTGAGTTAGATTATTTGTCTCACAAGGAGTGCCCAACTTCTCTTTCACGTGAATGGCTAAGGCTAGCCTATCTCCTTCATCTCTCAACTTCCTAGCTAGCAATGAGTGTGATGATTGTGAGGGGTGTGGGATTGATGATGGATTTCACCAACTCCTTACTAACCTCTTGTTAACCTCCATGTCTTTAATCAACCCATTGGTTTGATTCAATGTGCAAGAACCAAATTTGGTCCATAAATTCTCTATAAATTGAAGCTTCATATTCACAAATTGAAGTTGTTAAATAATTGCTAAGTTGATATAGAGAATATGGTGATGAGAGTTATGTTAGAAAACTGATTTGGGAAGCAAGCTTAGTAATTCAAAGCTCCAAGAGGTATAACTCTTACTTTAAATTCTTAGTTGTGAGTTTATAACTTCATAAGAGATTTCATGAATTAGTGGAGAATTGATATGTAAGATGATGTTAACATGTTAAGTAGAGTCTAAATATATGTTATAAATACAATATGATGGCTTTCAAGCTTGTTACATGAAGTAAGAAAAGGATTAGCTGAAGCTCTGTTTTAGCAGTAAAGTTTCTGGTCTGGAAACGGGGACGCGCGGCCGCGCGTCTCCCTAGTACAAATGGGGCGCGGCCGCGCCCTCTGCAGAAACTCTTGGTGATTTTGTGTTTTCTGGTTGGTTAAGCATACTAGTTAGACTCTAATAATTTCATAAAGGGGTCTGACATGTGTACTAAGGTTGTCATGCACATAGTGAGTTGTATTAGTTGGTTTAACAATATTTCCGAAAAGAAAACGTAAAGTTTTAAAAATGAGACTTGACGAATTTTGTGTTCTTTGAGTCGGACTTTTGAGACATGTGTAAGTGTCTTGGTTATGTGCATCAATGGGTATGAAGGTAGTTGTTGATTAATTACCTTGGCTAATAGTAAACAATTATACCTTGTTGTAGTGGAGTTTTTAATGAAAACATAAGGTTTTATAAATGAATTTTGGCGTATATAAGTCATGTTTATATTCTGACTTTTTAAGCATGATTATATGGTTTAGATATACATGATATGTGAGTCGAAGGTATTGAGCATACACTAGAACACATTGTTTAAATTAAAAATGATTTCAAAAGACAAACTTAGAGTTTTTGGACGTATATATAGGATGTCCACGTTCTGATCATTGAGCATGTATAGATGACTTATATATGTGTTCTAATACATGAGAATCATGACTACAAGGTACTTTGCATATACTTAGTTACCTTTGTTGACTTAAAGCGATTTTTATGAAATGTTTAGAATGTGTAAGATGATAGCATCAAACACGGAGTGAGTTACATTATGATCACACGAGCATGTATATTAGGATTCATTATGCCTATAGACATGTTGACATAAGCATCATGTGATGAAATATGGATTTCACCTATGCACGCATATTCGAGAAAATGAATTTCAAAAGCATAGACTATGTGATTAAGTATACATGTGTAGTATAAGCACGAGCATGCCTACTTAATGTGTGTGTATAATATATATCAGAATGCATGATATGTTAGGACCAAACTAAGTTTATGAAATCAAAGTTCTGGTTCTGGCAGGGAGTCGCGCGGCCGCGCCACTCCCAAGCTTAATTGCCGCGCGGCCGCGCCGTGTTGCAGAGCTGCCAAGAACAGTTTGTTAACTGTCTGGTCCTAAGTTATTTTCCTTAAGGACCCTAAGGACCGAAATAGAATGGTTTCTATAGAATAAGTATGAAGGTATGATGTTGTAACATCGTGGTTATCCTAAGATAGAGTGAAACGAAACCAAGATTAGAAAACGATATACGAATTGTTATTCTATTAGGAGCGTATGAAATGTATGACTGATGGATGTAAATCCATGATTATATAACTGTGTAGGAATACACGAAGTGCAGATAGCTTTAAGCAGTTAAGTCGTAGTTGTTAAACTACGAATCAGGCAAGTCTTTCAGTTCCTATTTGATATATGAATTCAATAACTGTTAGTTGAATTATATTATGCTGTGATAATGTGAACTTATATATGAATTGTATATGAGATATAAATGAGATTGAAAGTTGATCTTTGATGATATACTTGTTATGTGAAAAGTAGCATGCGTAGTAAATATAAATTGTTTATAAATGCATGAACTGAGTATAATGTTGTATGCTATGTGATGCATGAAAACTGTTAGAATTGCTGAGCTGTCGAGCTCACTCTTGCAAATAACCACTTTTGCAGGTTAAGGACTTACGATAAAGACTTCGTGCTTCTTGATTGATAAAGATAGATAGTATCGAATTGAAGAGTACTATTTAGATTATTGCTTGAACCCTGTTTAGGTTCTAGAAGTTGTACTTGATAGTTGTTTACACTGTTTAATACATGTTGTGTTAAAAAGATGTATTAGTTAATACATAGAGGATATCGAGTTGAGTTGTAAACCTTTATACGATAGTTCTAATAGAATGAATCATAGTATATAATTGATTCAAGGGTTGTAATTGATTCAAGTTATGAAATCAATAAAAGATTTTAATCAAGGAGGATTGAAAAGTTTAAATTATTCCGTATTTTAGTAACATCGAATATGATGTAAAGACGAGATCTTGGATATGAATAGAATTTATATTCTAAATTGTAATAAAGCAAGTTGTATTCTTTTAGTAATAAATAAAAGATGTAATAGTTTGACGATAGTAGTATCGCGACTGCACCGAATTCGAGGTTTCGAAGGAACGTGGATTTGGGGGCGTCACAGTACATCTGTAAAATAGAGTTTGTCCATCGTGGGAATCAGATTCTGATCTGTTTGATCATGAATCCCACGATTCCTAGGCTCACATAGGGAGGCCAATAAACCTGCACAGCTCAAATTTGTACAGAAATATATCCAAACGCTATAATGGCCAAGGATCCAACAGTAAATCCTGGCTAGCGCTAATCCAAAGCGTCTCGTTCCCACTAGATAGCGATCTAAGGGCCGCGAGGTTGCTTTTATAACTGAAACTAGAAAAATGCTAGATTTAAATAAATCTCAGCCATTTTAGCTTCCCGGTTCCGTCTGTATCAATTTTGAACAGTTTGAAAGCTAGAGTTGGCGAGATTTAAATAAATCTAGTTCGCCCACAGATAAGTCAGTGCCGATTAATAGAAAATGAATATTTAAAGCAACAATTGAATAAAAGCGACTAAAGAAATATATATACAATTATATATACAAAAGCTGTAAAGGGCGATAGGTTTTCACACCGGTGCCCGGACTGGAATTGAAATATATATATATATATATATATATATTTAGAAAAGCTGTATAAAAGCCACGAAATGATCCAGGCTGGACATAATTGAAATATATATATATATAGAAAAACAGTAAAAAGGGCGATGGGTTTTCACGCCTATGCCCAGACTGAAATATAAATATATACAGAAACATAGTTAACCAAGACTGAGAAGATAACCCAGTATGGTGAATGGTGCAAAAACAGTAAAAAGGTCACAGAATGATCCAGGCCAAACTAGAATGTAAATGTACAGAAAATTAGTCAACCAAGACCGGGAAGATAAGCCTAGTGTGGTGAAGGCTGCTTATATATGTATATTTATATATAAAAGCAGTAAACTACCGTGGATTTGACATCTGGGCTTGACAGAATTGAAAAGTTAATATATATACAATTAAATATATACAAAAAAAGCCAAACCCGGACTGGGAAGATAACCCAGTCTGGCGAAGTTTCTAGTAACGAAGATGCAAGTATATGCAAGCTGCTGGAAGCGACAGATCGTCAATCCGAGTTGTAGAAATGCCAAAAAATATGTTTATGTACAAAAATGTATCAAAAGTTAACAAAAACAGCCACGGAACTGAGTTCCGGGCATGTTTAGAAAATGAAACTTGATGTGCAAGTGCAAAACAGTGTAAAGCAGTAGAATTGACTTGCTGATCGTAAAAATACTCACAATGGACTGCTACACGGGCTTTTTGCCAAATCGTAGGCTTTAAACGTCCAAATCTATGAGTTATTTTTTGATATGTGGTAGTATGTTGGTATATCTACGTGTTAGAGTGAAAAAATTTGGGTTTGGAAGACAAGAAATTGGACAGAAAACCAAACGGGCAGAGGTTCGAAGTGTTTCAAAAAAAATTTAAATGAGAGGGGGGTGGCTCCTTATTTATAGGCCAGGGAGCCTCCACTCTACCTGCTACTGCTATAGGTAGAGGTGCGGCTCCACGTGGTGGGGCCCACATGGCGGTCCCATCGTCTCGAAGTACGTGCACTCCGAGCAATGCGAGGTCTGATTCAAAACTTTCTAACTTTTGATCGGAGCGTCCGTTTGAGATGTACTATACCTTTTCGGAAAGCCCTCGCTGAGAGTGTCACAATGACATGGGATAAAACATTTTTCAGGTCCAAGAAGATGGGTTCATAACCAGGTCTTTGATTCCCCGCAGTTTATCCGTTGAGCTGTCTTGCAATATTTACACTCGGGATCATTGTTATTGTTCGTTGTGACCTTGGTGGCATCAATTCGGCTTCAATTTGACCGAATCAGCTTAGATTTGGTAAAATGACCATTTTCCCTCCCAGGGTTGCCTTCAATGACGGCATGGCCTTCGGTTGACTTCCTGGGGCTGTTTCTAAGACTTGGATCCCATTCGAGCCTGTTTGTCCTTAGGGTTGTCTTTGAGGTTGACTTGGTTGCTCCAGGGTTTCCTCTGGAGGGGTTGTGATGCTTTAGGATTGCTTCTGGAGTTTACCTGACCTCCAGTGTTGAGATCGGGGCTGACCTGTACCTCCCGGGTTAAGACCGGGGCAGATCTGTTCCTCCCAAGGTTGAGACTGGGGCTGACCTGTACCTCCTGAGTTGAGACTGGGGCTGATATATACTTCTCGGAATGAGACCGGGACTGATCTGTACCACCAGGGTTAAGACCGGGGTTGACCTGTACTTCCCGGGTTGAGATCAGAGTTGACCTGTACCTCCCGGGTTGAGACCGGGACTGATCTGTACTTCCTGGGTTAAGACCGGGGATGACATGTACCTCCCGGGTTGAGACCAGGGCTAACCTGTCCCTCTCGGGTTGAGACCGGGGCTGACCTGTACCTCCCGGGTGGAGACCGGGGTTGACCTGTACCTCCCGGGTTGAGACCGGGACTGACCTTGTACCTCCCGGGTTAAGATCGGGGCTGACCTGTACCTCCCGGGTTGAGACCGAGGCTGATTTGTACCTCCTGGGTTGAGACCGGGGTTGAGTTGACGGCCTGGTATTGAGACCAGGGTTGAATTGATGGCCCGATATTGAGATTGGGGTTGAACTGATGGCCCAGTATTAAGATCGGGGTTGAGTTGATGACCCGGTATTAAGATCGGTGTTGATTTGATGGCCCGATATTGGGACCGGGGTTGATTTGATGGCCCGATATTGAGACCGGGGTTGAGTTAATGCCTCGGTATTGAGATAGGGGTTGATTTAATGACCCAGTATTGAGACCGGGGTTGAGTTGATGGCCCGATATTTAGACCGGGGTTGAGCTGATGACCCGATATTGAGATCGGGGTTGTGCTGATGACTCGGTATTGGGACTGGGGTTGATTTGATGACCCGGTATTAAGATCGGGGTTGAATTGATGGCCCGGTATTGAGACCGGGGTTGATTTGATGACCCGATATTACAACTGGGGTTGATTTGATGGCCCGATATTGAGACCGGGGTTAATTTGATGGCCCGATATTGAGATCGGGGTTGATTTGATGACCCAGTATTGAGATCGGGGTTGATTTGATGACCCGGTATTGAGACCGGGGTTGAATTGATGGCCCGATATTAAGATCGGGATGATTTGATGACCCGGTATTGAGACCGAGATTGATTTGATGGCCCAATATTGAAATCGGGGTTGATTTGATGGCCCAGTATTGAGACCGGAGTTGATTTGATAACCCGATATTGAGACCAGGGTTGATTTGATGACCCGATATTGAGACCAAGGTTGATTTGATGACCCGATATTGAGATCGAGGTTGAATTGATGACCCAATATTGAGATCGGAGTTGATTTGATGGCCCGATATTGAGACCGAGGTTGATTAGATGGTCCGGTATTGAGACCGGGATTAATTTGATGACCCGGTATTGAGACCGGGGTGGATTTGGTGACCCGATATTGAGACCGGGGTTGATTTGATGACCCGATATTGAGACCGGGGTCGATTTGATGACCCGGTATTGAGACCAGGGTTGAATTGATGGCCCGGTATTGAGACCGGGGTTGATTGGAAAAGACAATCTTGCCCTCCTATAGTGTTAGTAACAGGGACAGAAAATTTTGAGTGTCTACAGATGCCCCTCCTTATCATGTTCATGCAATGCAATGAAATGGACAGGATAAAGATTAGTAGACAAGGGAAATGTACAGGCAAAGGGGAAGCAATGCATAACATGATATGCAATGAATGTTAAATACCTTTGAGTGGGTAAAGTTATCATTGATTTGATCATGTTAGCTTCTGATGAGGATAACGTTATTCATGATAACCCTTGTGGCGGCATTGTTAGCCGGTTGCTGGCAGGACATCCACTGACAGGTTATCAGCGTTAGGCTGCTGTATCGTTCTGCAGGGGATGTCACTAATAGGCTACAGCGAACTGTTTTCATCACTTTCTACTGGGGGATGACATCATCCATGATAGCCTCGGTGGCTCTGATGAGGACGACATTATTGCCGCCGAGTTATTCCAATGAGTGCTCCCGATGTCTATTTTGACGATCATCTGCACCAGTAGTTAGCAACAAGGGTTTGAATTACCAATCTTTCTTGGTGCTCCTTTTGAGGATGTGTATAATAGATTCCATCATCGGGGATGGATTATTATATTGCTTTCATCACCAGATCTCTTCCGATGCTTCGTTGGGGTTGTGCCAACTGCCGAACTGTCTCGGTCTGTACCCGAAACTTTGCTGGGGTTGAGCCAACGGCTGAACTGTCATCATTCTATACCCGACACTTCACTGGGATTGTGCCAACGGCTGAACTATCATTGGTCAGTACCCGACGCTTCGCTGGGGTTGTGCCAATGGTTGAACTATCATCAGTCAGTACCCGACGATTCACTGGGGTTGTGCCAACGGCTGAACTATTATTGGTCAGTACCCGACGCTTCGCTGGGGTTGTTCCAACGGCCGAACTGTCATCGGTCAGTACCCGATGCTTCGCTGGGGTTGTGCCAATGGCTGAACTGTCATTGGTCAGTACCCGACGCTTTGCTGGGGTTATGCCAATGACCGAACTGTCATCGGTCAGTACCTGATGCTTCGCTGGGGTTGTGCCAATGGCTGAACTGTCATCGGTCAGTACTTGATGCTTCACTGGGGTTGAGCCAACGGCCGAACTGTCATCGATCAGTACTCAACGCTTCGCTGGGGTTGTGCCAATGGCTGAACTGTCAAACGTCAGTACCCGACACTTCGCTGGGGTTGTACCAACGGCTGAACTATCATCGGTCAGTACCCGATGCTTCACTGGGGTTGTGCCAATGGCTGAACTGTCACCGGTCAGTACTCGACGCTTCCCTGGGGTTGAGCCAACGGTTGAACTGTCATCGGTCAGTACCCGACGCTTTGCTGGGGTTGTGCCAATGGCTGAACTGTCATCGGTCAGTACCCGACGCATCGCTGGGGTTATGCCAATGGCTGAAATGTCATCGGTCAGTACCCGACACTTCGCTGGGGTTGTGCCAACGGCTGAACTGTCATCGGTCAGTACCCGATGCTTTGCTGGGGTTGTGCCAATGGCTGAACTGTCATCGGTCAGTACCCGACGCTTCGCTGGGGTTGAGCCAACGGTTGAACTGTCATCGGTCAGTACCCGACGCTTCGCTGGGGTTGTGCTAATGGCCGAACTGTCATCAGTCAGTACCCGACGCTTCGCTGGGGTTGTGCCAACGGCTGAACTGTCACAGGTCTGTACTCGACACTTTGCTGGGGTTGTGCCAACGGCCGAGCTATCATCGGTCAGTACCCGACACTTCGCTGGGGTTGTGCTAACGGCTGAACTATCATCGATCAGTAACCGACGCTTTGCTAGGGTTGAGCCAACGGTTGTACTGTCATCGATCAGTACCCGATGCTTCGCTAGGGTTGTGCCAACGGCTGAACTGTCATTGGTCAGTACCCGACGCTTCGCTGGGGTTGAGCCAACGGCTGAACTGTCATCGGTCAGTACCCGACGCTTCGCTGGGGTTATGCCAACGGCTGAACTGTCACTGGTCTGTACCCAACGCTTCGCTGGGGTTGTGCCAACGGCTGAACTATCATCGGTCTATACCCGAAGCTTTGCTGGGGTGTGTCAACGGCTGAACTATCATCGGTCAGTACCCGACGCTTCGAAAGTGGCAGATTTCGGCAGTTTTGCGTAATTTTTCAGGAGTTTTTCAGTATTCTTCATCGTTGATCCCCGGACATTGCTTCAGGGTGAATACCAAGGATTTTCAGAATGTTCCCCTTCCTGTCAGGATTACGCTGCTTAAACGCAGGATTTCAGGACAAACCGCTTAATCGTATAGCGAATTTTATTTAGATTTGACTTGGCAGCTCATATAAACTCCATTTCAACTCAAACCGAACCGAGCCCGGGGGAGTGGGACCCACCCTGGGGTGTCGTAGGTAGAGGTGCGACTGTCACTGGTGGGCCCGCTTCTACCTGTGGCTTTATATTGGGCAGCGGGAGTTCATAATTTCAAGTTCTCATTTCGAGTTTCAAACGAAATCCAATCTTCTTTTTTAGATCTATGGAGTTCGGGCAGCCTTTTTCTGATTTCGTCAGTTTCTAAGCATTCAGTGCATCGCAGGTAACGTTTTACATCCTTTTTTTGTAAGTTTTGAACGTTAAAAGCATGTGAACCACGTAGGGGGCTTTTAGAAGCAATGTATGAAAAATGTATACCTATATGATCTGCTCTTTTTGATCAGTTTACTCATTCTTTTTGAGGCCTATAGAGCCTTGATTTTCATCGAAAAATGTCCATGGTAATTTGTCTACCATGCAAAGTTTACTTTTGATTTTATTTCATAAATATGAACTGTTCATGTTTTTGGGAAGGTGTGCTACTGAATGGCCACCTAGACATGCCTATGTGCATGCGGACAGACCATTTTACAAAGGAGACTCTGGTGAAATTTTTTCAAAAACCCGAGCATTTTAAAAACATGTAGTTTTGACTCTACTAGGGATTTTTGACTGACCAATGCATGTTTTGGGATTTATCTTTTGAGAAACATGCAGTTTTGACTTTACTAGGTATTTTTGACGGACCCATGCATGTTTTAAGACTTAGAAATGCATAGAGTACTAAAAAAATAATAAGCCACATGTTTTAGGCTTACCACACCATTTCTGAGGTGATTTGGAGACTTTTGTCCAGGTGATGGACCGAGATAGACCCGGCAGTGCCAGCAGAGTCGTTTTAGGTGTTAGACGTAGGTGAGCTTCTGACGTTCCTCAGCTACGTCCAGCTCGACCTCCTCATAAACTAGCAGAGTCGGTGATTCGTCCAGCCCAGGACGAGCAGCTGATCGATATTGATGATGAGCAGGCTCCTTTTGCTGTTCCTGCCCCTGCTCAGGCACCACGAACAGAGATTCCGGGCATTGTTGTGCACACCCAGAAGCTGTTGGGAGACTTGAGTCGTCATCCATTGATGAGAATGAAATATGTTATATTTTATTCCCTTAATACTTAATCTTTTATATCTCTTTTGTACCTAAGTACATTCAATTATCTTATATTTGTTATTTTAGGTATAATTGAGTCAAGGAAGCGAAATGGGCTCAAAAGGGACAAACAAGCTCACAAATTAACATGCAAAGGAGGACCCACGTGCATGCAAGGTTCCAACCAGCTCACTCACGTTCCAAGCACCTCACGTTGGCTAGTAGCTTGCAAAAGACTTCCCAGCATTAGTAAATTGAGCAGCTTGCATAGCATGCTAGGTGGGCCACGAATTGAGGAGCTTGCAAAGAATTCTTATGCAATTAATATGATATAAACCAAAGTAATTAAAGCAGCTTGGTAAAGGGCCAGTTTGCAAAGGAATAGGCCCACGTGTAGCAGCTTAATCATAGCAATTAGTATATGTGCATGGTCAAGTGGGCTTAAGTATGCCCAGCAGCTACGAATTGGTAGGAGCAGCTCACGTGCGAACCATTGACGCCATGTGTGGAGCAGCTCACGTGTGAAGGTGTGTATCACATGGGCCCATGAATTGAAGCAGCCCAAGCACGTGAAGTCCCAAGCAGCTCACGGTTTAGCCAATTAACAAAAATCAGCAGCTCATAATATTGAAACAATTCACGTTATTAGCTTGCAAAGAAAAGGTTTGGACAGTGGCCAATCCCGCCCCAGCAGGGCTTCACTAAGGAATTCTCCCGCCCAAGCGGGGAGGTGGAACACAGTTGCTCTTTTCCCTTTCACGAACAGGACTCGGCAACATAATGAGGGATATAATAGTTATAAATAGGGGGATAGGATCTCATCTCATATATCTTGTACTCATTCAATAAAAATACTTTTTCTCCCTATTCCTTTAGTGATTTTTAATAGCTATGTACAGCTAACTTTTGTTCTTGAATTAAGGAGACGGAAGCCTTGGAATATTACACTGTGAGATTTAATTGATTTTATTTGTTCAATTAATATTGTGAGTATTAATTATTCTTCTGTGCTTGAATTATATGATTGATTTGTTTAATTACTAGGTGCACACTAGTTTATTATTCATTAAAATCTACTGCTAAATTAGATATCGAATCTATAATTGTTTGGTCACTCTAATTTGCGAAGCAACTAAGATTAATAATTGACTGCAGATCACGAGATTATTATATATTAGGAAGAATATTCAACCGAATTAAATGCAACCGCTTGTGCTTGTGTTGTTTAGCTTCATCTGTTTTTCTGATTCTTAAAGCTTCTACTAGATTAAACTTTTAGCGCTTGTCTGAAGTTGTTTAGTAGTTAAGGTTATTTAGATCGCTTGTTTCTATCTAACTAAAATTAAGGAAAGACATGGAAGTGATTCTAACGATGAATAATCAAAGTATTGATTGTGTATGCTTGAGTCAATGATCAGTGTATGTTTCTAAGGTGGAAGTTGAATTAACCCAAGGTTTGTTCTCCTGATCTAATTCGTTACAGTATTTTACACATTAGTTTATTTTAATTAAAAACATTCAAATAGCCCCTCTTTTATAATACAAAGTATATAAAAATAGATTAAATAGTCTCTGTGGGATCGACTCTTACTTGCACTACTATATAATTATCGTTCGCAGTAAGGTTTTATTTTTAGTTTCTACGACAGCACACCTAAATTTTGGCGCCGCTGCCGGGGACTGATTTTAGTCTATTTTTATATTTTTGTAATCCTTCTTTTAATTGATTTTTGTTTTTAATTTTTTTTAGTTAATTTGAATATCCTTGATTGTTTATGCCCGAAACTCAATCTACTAATCAAGGTGATTTAAAGTGTGATCCAGAGATAGAGAGAATTTTTCGCAGATTAAGGAAGGAAGCTCGGGAAATTCGTTAAGAAAATGAAGCCATGGCAGCAAATCAAACCCTTAAAGAGCTTTCGGCTCTTGATTTGAACCAACAACCCTTATGCATAACTTTCCCTAATCTTGATACTAATACTCATTTTGAATTGAAATCTGGACTGATACATCTTCTACCTTCTTTTCATGGTTTGGCAGGTGAAGATCCCCACAAACACTTGAAGGAATTCCATGTGGTATGTACGAGTATGAAACCTACCGGAGTAACCGAAGTACAGATCAAGCTAAGAGCCTTCCCATTTTCTTTGAAAGATTCAGCTAAGGATTGGCTTTACTATCTACCCTCCGGAAGTATCACCACATGGGAAGAGATTAAAAGACTATTCTTAGAGAAATATTTTCCAGCTTCAAGGGCAGTCAATATTCGGAAGTCAATTTGTGGTGTGAGGCAGAACAACAGAGAATCCCTACATGAGTATTGGGAATGTTTCAAAAGATTGTGTGCTAGTTGCCCTCATCACCAAATCAGTGATAAGCTTCTTATCCAATACTTTTATGAAGGTCTTAGTTGTACCGACAGAAGCATGATTGACACTGCTAGTGGCGGAGCGTTGGTGGATAAAACTACCGTGGCTGCAAGAAACCTAATTGCAAATATGGCAGCCAATTCTCAGCAATTTGGCACTCGACTTGATTCTGCTCCTAGGAACACTAGTGAGGTACAAATTTCTTCTATTGAATAACAAATTACGAGTTTAACTTCTCTTGTTCGTCAATTGGGTGCAGGTAATACACAGCAGGTAAAAGATTGCAAAATTTGTGTGGTAGTAGGACATCCGACAGACATGTGCCCAGCTCTTCAAGAGGAATCCGTTGAACATGCAAATGCAGCAGGAGGATTTCCTGGGCAACCACAAAGGAAATATGATCCCTATTCTAATACGTATAATCCTAGATGGAGGGATCATCCTAACTTTAGCTACGGGAATCCACAAGCAAGTCAACCCGCACCTCAAACTTTTCCAAATCAGCAGCATTACCAATCGTCGTATCCCAATAGACAACAACAGGGCCAATCTTCTCACCCTAGTATGTCTTTAGAAGATATTGTTAAAACACTTGCCATTAACACTTTAAATTTTCAACAGGAAACGAGGGCAAGTATTCATAATTTAGGTAAGTAAGTGGGACAAATGGCAACTGCAATCAGTCGATTGAAAGCGCAAAGCTCTGGAAAATTACCCTCTCAAACAGTGGTGAACCCAAAAGAAAATGTAAGTGCAATCACTTTGAGGAATGGTAAAGAGATAGCAGTTCCAGAAAAGACAGTGCCTACACTACCGAATGAGGACAAAGCAGATGAGAAGAGTAAAGAAGCAGATAGCAGTGCTCCAAGTGCCAAGGATGAACCTAAGCGTAAATTTCCCCCTCTCTCTGAATATAAACAGGTACCTCCTTTCCATCTTGCTTTAACAGAAAACAGAAAATACGATAAAAATTCAGATTTGTATGAAACTTTTCGTAAATGCAAGGTAAATATTCCATTGTTAGATGCTATTAAACAAGTACCTCATTATGCTAAATTTTTAAAAGAACTGTGTACACACAAGAGGAAACAGGAAATGAAAAAAATATAAAAAGGTAAGGGTAGGGGAGAATGTCTCCGCAGTTATTCAAAGAAAACTACTTACTAAGTGCCAAGATCCGGGTATGTTTACTATTTCGTGCACGATAAGTAGCACCAAAATTGAAAAAGCCATGTTAGATTTAGGAGCCTCGATAAATGTCATGCCATATTCTATATATGATAATCTATCACTTGAACCTTTGAATAAAACTGGTATTGTAATACAGCTGGCTGACAGATCTAATGTTTATCCCAGAGGTGTAGTTGAGGATGTCCTTGTGCAAGTCAATAATTTGATCTTTCCTACTGATTTTTATGTGCTTGATATGGAAAACGGTGACCAAAGTGCTCCTATTTTGTTAGGAAGACCATTTTTAAAGACATCAAAGACTAAAATAGATGTTTATAGTGGTACACATTCAATGGAATTTGATGGCGAAAGTGTTAAATTTAATATTTATGATGCCATGCAATACCCCACTGATGATAAATCTATTTATTCAGTTGATGTGATTGACCCTTTAGCACAGGAAATTTCTGAACTTGATGGTAAGGATGAAGTGGAAATTGCACTTAGTAAGAACATTGATGAAGCAAGTGTGAATTTGACCTTGAGCGCCGAGTTGCAAGCAACTAGAACAACTTTGCCTGACAATCCAAAATCAGGTAACAGATTTTATGCTAAAGTGCCGATTTCTAACGACAAATTTTTACCCTCTATTTTGCAGACACCAATTTCGGATTTGAAGCCTCTTCCTAGTCGACTGCATATCTCTATGAGGGTTTTCACGAAAAGAAAATTGAGAAGGTGGACCTTGAAGGATCCGGTCTACAAGTGTTCACTCAAAGGAAATGTTGGGTCGAGCCAACGACCATAAACAAAGGCACTGCAAGGGAGGCAACCCATAGGGGATTGTCTCTCTACTTTTCTTTGCATTTTAGTTTACATTGGGGACAATGTAAGTTTTAAGTGTGGGGGGAAGAATTGGGATATTTTTTATTTTTTTATTTTTATTTATGAATTTTGTGGGTATATTCACTGCAAACCCTCACGAGACAAAACTCGTCCACTTGGGGTAACCTTGGGGTTTAAAGGCTTGTTGCACATGCTAAGTGCAATCGTGTTTCATACGAAAATAGAGTAGTGTTAAAATGTCTCACTTGAGCAATAGGTTAATGTGGATTTTGATTTTTGACCAATGATAAAATTTTGATTTCTTTGTGATAACTTCTGGAAGGACTGATAGACATTGGGTAATCTAAATTTGGTTTTCTTTGTTGATCATTACTTTATTTGAGACCCTTTAATATTGAGGACGTATCCATTTGTTCGAACTAGTGTTGACTTGGAAGAAATTTATCTAATTGAATGTCTAGGGAAGAAACTTTGAACTCCATCAGTTGTTTGATCATCACTTGAAGTTGATTTAGGGTATTATTTAAGAAAAGGGAAATGATTTAGGCAAAGTTTGCAAGATTGAAAGAAAATTATTAAAAGAGAAAAGAAATGATTCATATGGTGGGATGAGATGGAGCGTAAAATGCACTCACTCATAAACACATAACATGCGAGATGGAGCGTAAAACGCACTCGCTGGTAAGATGAAGCATAAAATGCACTTACCAAAGAAAAGAAAAAAAAATAAGACAGACAGAAAAAGCCTTTTGATTCTTTGATATTATCTGTTGGTGTTAGCTGAAATTTGTGGGAAAGCAAGTGGTTGAGTTTATCTTTCTCCTTTAAGGCGTTAATTTTATAAATTATTCTGTGGTCTGATTGGTTTGATACAGGTGGATTCACACACGCATAATGGGTTGAAAGTAAAGTAAGATTGATGAATAAATTTGAGTTTCAGATGATACATTGTTTTAAAGTTGCCCAAGAGTTATTATTTTGAATTTGTGAGGTTAAGGTTGAAGTTCTTATTGACTCGTGGCTCGAGTTTGTAAAAATTTATTTAGTAGAATTTTTGTGTTATAGTTTATTTTTGTTTTGCCCGAGGACGAGCAAAAGATGAGTGTGGGGGAATTTGATGAGAATGAAATATGTTATATTTTATTCCCTTAATACTTAATCTTTTATATCTCTTTTGTACCTAAATACATTCATTTATCTTATATTTGTTATTTTAGATACAATTGAGTCAAGGAAGTGAAATGGGCTCAAAAGGGACAAACAAGCTCACGAATTAACATGCAAAGGAGGACCCATGTGCATGCAAGGTTTCAACCAGCTCACTAAGGTTCCAAGCACCTCACGTTGGCTAGTAGCATGCAAAAGACTTCCCAGCATTAGTAAATTGAGCAGCTTGCATAGCATGCTAGGTGGGCCACGAATTGAGGAGCTTGCAAAGAATTCTTATGTAATTAACATGATATAAAGCAAAGCAATTAAAGCAGCTTGGCAAAGGGGCAGTTTGCAAAGGAATGGGTCCACGTGTAGCAGCTTAATCATAGCAATTAGTATATGTGCATGGTCAAGTGGGCTTAAGTATGCCCAGCAGCTATGAATTGGTAGGAGCAGCTTACGTGCAAACCATTGACGCCATGTGTGGAGTAGCTCACGTGTGAAGGTGTGTATCACCCGGGCCCATGAATTGAAGCAGCCCAAGCAGCTCACGGTTCAGCCAATTAACAAAAATTAGCAACTCACAATATTGAAACAATTCACGTTAATAGCTTACAAAGAAGAGGTCCGGATAGTGGCCAATCCCGCCCCAGTGGGGCTTCACTAAGGAATTCTCCCACCCCAGCAGGGAGGCGAAACACAGTTGCACTTTTCCATTTTGCGAGCAGGACTCGACAACGAACTGAGTGTTTAGGTTATAATAGTTATAAATAGGGGGCTAGGATCTCATCTCATATATCTTGTACTCATTCAATAAAAATACTTTTTCTCCCTATTCCTTTGGTGATTTTCAATAGCTATATGCGGCTAACTTTTGTTCTTAGATTAAGGAGACGGAAGCCTTGGAGTATTACACTGTGAGATCTAATTGATTTTATTTGTTCAATTAATATTGTGAGTATTGATTATTCTTTTTTGCTTGAATTATATGATTGATTTGTTTAATTGCTAGGTGCACACTAGTTTATTATTCATTAAAAACTACTGCAAAATTAGATATCGAATCCGTAATTGTTTGGTCACTCTAATTTGCGAGGCAACTAAGATTAATAATTGACTGCAGATCACGAGATTATTATATCTTATGAAGAATATTCAATTGAATTAAATGCAATCGCTTGTGCTTGTGTTGTTTAGCTTCATCGGTTTTTCTGATTCTTAAAGCTTCTAGTAGATTAAACTTTTAGCGTTTGTCTGAAGTTGTTTAGTAGTTAGGGTTATTTAGATCGCTTATTTCTATCTAACTAAAATTAAGGAAAGACATGGAAGTGATTCTAACGATGAATATTCAAAGTATTGATTGTGTATGCTTGAGTCAATGATCAGTGTATGTTTCTAAGGTGGAAGTTGACTTAACCCAAGGTTTGTTCTCCTGATTTAATTCGTTACAGTATTTTGCACATTAGTTTATTTTAATTAAAAACATTCAAAAACCCCCTCTTTTGGAATACAAAGTATATAAAAATAGATTAATCAGTCTCTGTGGGATCGACTCTTACTTGCACTACTACATAATTATCGTTCGCAATAAGGTTTTATTTTTGGTTGTCTGCGACAGCACACCATCCATCGAGATTTCTTCACGCCAACGAGGTGACTTGAAGTTTTCTTCTCTCTGGATTCTCTTTCTTTCTTTGGACATTCTTGGGGCACAGGTATTTTGACATGGGTTGGTTTTTGATGTAGGTTCCCGGCTTTACGTAGCCTCGAGGGAACTGGTTCAACGTGCACTCCTTGTACCACGCTTTGCACCAGGAGTACAAGGATATCGTGGATGGCTGGGGGTTTCAGGCCTTCTTTTATATTCTTCCCCGTCGTTGCCCCTGGGGGTATATGAGGGCTTTGTCTGAGCGCTGGTTCCACTAGACTCAGTCTCTTCATTTGTTGGACTGTGAGGTGATGATGACCCCTATGGACTGAGGGTTCATCACCGGCATTGAGTTCGAGGGTGAGCCAGCGCCTGTCGTGGCTGACATCATACCCACTGCCGTTCGGTCCTTGCTGGGAGTCTCTGCGATGGCAATCAAGGGTCGGACGGTCCGATCTAGGTCCCTTGAGTATAGATGCCCAAAGTGGGGCTTTGCTTGAGCCTCTGCCTGATGATCAGAGGGTTAGGGATCGCATCTTGAGGCGATTGTTCCTGGTGATCATCAGGGGTTATTTTGTGGCGAACAACTCATCGACTGTGTCCTTCGCCCTGGTTAGTGCTACCCGACATATAGAGTGCCTCAGTGACTTTGATTGGGGTTCCTACACATTTGCTTATTTTCTCAGGGGCATGTGTATGCTTTCGGAGGGTTTGACAGAGGCTTGACTAGGGTTCTACCCGTTTCTGCTGGTGAGTACATCTTTCTTGTACCTTTTTGATTTCAGCATTTATATTTGTCAGTCTTGGTCACTGAGGACTTTTGATATTTATATGGTCAGTTCTGGGCGTATGTGAGGCTTTCTTGCCTACGGCCCGCCACTGCTTTAGGTCTGGAGACCTATCCTCGAGGACGGCATTGGCATCACTCCACTTTGATGGAGGTCCCTATTGCTGAGGGATTTACCCATTCCCGCCTGCAGTTGGAGCTTTTGACGACTAAATCGATCTCCTGGATGCCGTATACCTCCGAGTCTTTGACTGTTGGATTTGAGGGAGGCTTCCCCACTGGTCGGGAGTTTGCATTGTCGACCCGTAGAGTCCCGTTGTTGACAGAGGGAGGTTGGGAGCTCTATTTAGGAGAGCGTGCTATGAGGAGCATCACGGGGTAGATCCGCATTCCCATTGGTCCTTCTACTTAGCATCATTGGCCGTTGCTCTGACAGATATCCCTATGGAGAGCGTAGATGGCTTTACGCTATCAGAGGTCCCTTATAGCCAGTATGCATTTAGCAGCTGGTGGAGTCCTCGCACTATTGAAGCTCAGACTTGTGCTACCCAGTTTATGTCAGACATGGTGCCTGGGTCTGTGATGATGATAGACTGTATAGCTTGCCTCAGGGAGCCCACTCATTCAGATCAGATTGCAGAGATGACCCAGGATTTGGAGAGAGCTCATTTGTTCATCAGGCATCTTGGCTAAGATTCGTTAGAGGCATCTTCTTTTGACCGTTCTAGCTCAGGAGCGGGCCCCTCATCAGGTCCATTTTCTAGTAGTTTTGCAGGGGCAGATCCTCCCTTGTACCTCCCAGATATGCCTGATGACAGCGGTTTTGTGTCCACGGAGGATATGGAGCAGGTTAACCACTTGAGCGTAGATATTTTGGATTTTTTTGGATAGCTATTGTAGCTATATCTTTTGGTCAGCCACTGTCTTGGCTATTGGGCGGCTGTGCCCCATTTTGATAGACCATTGTTAGTAGCTGGGTGGTGGTGCCCCATTTCCCTGTACTTTTTATTTTGCTTTGTATTTATCAGACAGGGATAATGCTTGTAGTAGATAGTTTGTTGTAGATATTCATGATATTTCCTATCTATCGCATCATGCTTATATTTGTCCTCATGCATGTATTATGTCATATATATGCATTTAGATAGATGAGTTCAGATTTGACCCCTGGATGGTCTTGTGATACGGTGATACAAATGGCATCGTCTACTGTTAGTCGTATCGAGCATTTACCACCGTCTGAGGTGGCATTGTCGTTGAGATTGTGATACGAGAGTCTGCCCTTCTCAGCCAGAGGGACAGTGGACCAGATGCTGGGGCATTCGTTGGCCCTCGTAGATTTTTAGGTGCCATACGGGTTTGTAGATGGCATCTTATCCTGTTGGATGCCCGATAGACAGGTCTTTTGCTTCGGACATCATGAGTTGACTCCGACCCTTAAGGAGTACCAGCGGTTTACTGGCTTAGCATTAGAGGTGCCATACACTCGTACGGCGATCAGTGATATGAGGAGACCGTTCATACGGATGTTAGGTCTTTGCCAGAGAGTAGTTATGGATGAGATTATCTCTGGACGTGTGATCTCCATTGACTTTTTTATCTATCTCTTCGGTGAGCTCGACAGTTATGATCAACATGGCGAGGATTTTATTGTATCGGCAGAGGCATGACATTTAGCCAGGATAGACATTTTACTGATGTGCATCGTATCCTATGTCTATATACCGCTACGCTTGGACCACTTGGATGTGGGATTGATAGTTGTGGTTCGGGCCTTTAGGCAGGTAGCACCATTATGTCGATGATATTGGCTGAGACGCTGAGAGCAGCCACCTACTGCAGTACCCACTCGGAGGTTTTTAGAGGTAGTTTGGTCTTGCTGTATGTATGGCTCATATCCCATATTCAATCTATTGGATTTTTCAGGCATCAGGGGTAATGTTTTTCCCATGATATATCTATGTCATACTCTTTTTAGCCGGCGTAGTGTACCGATTTAGAGACATGGTCAACATTTTTGTCTGACATTGCGCATCTATTTTTGATTTTGCCCTGTATAGGACTAGTCTCCCCATATAGCTTTATTACCCATGCATCTGGCATGTATTATCTGCCCCTAGCGAAATTAAGGGGAGTGACTACTTATCATCCTCTGGCTGTTATGGGCCAGTTTCGATCAGTTCAGAGCCTGCATCTGTTTGAGGGGGATATTGATCAGAGGATGTCAGCTTCGTCTATGTCAGCTTCGTCTATGTCATCTGCTGATTTGATCCGAGTGTATGAGTGTTGGACTCACAGAGAGAGGGCTGATTTCTTCAGTAGTCATCCGGACCGTTCTCCAAAGTACTCGGCGTGGTTGGAGGCAGATATAGCATCCGTTGCATTCATCTAGTCAGCTCCTATAGTAGATTCAGACGAGGAGGAGCCTATGGAGGATCCTGAGTCTCATACTGAGGATGAGTTGTTCATGGGTTTGACAGCAATGCTAATTAGTGATCCGTCGATTGTTCCTGCCGGGACAGATCCCTCTTTGGCAGACTCGCTAGCCCGGATGACCTTTAAGAGGGATCAGGCTAGAGCTCTAATGTTGACCGCCTTGTCTGGCAGAGATATAGCTTTGGCGGAGAGAGTTGCATCTCGAGCCGTTCAGGATGCAGGATTGATTGAGCGAGAGGAGATCCGATCTGCCAGTGATGCAGCTTTTGTTGAGATTGAGGAGACTTTAATTGCTAGGGATGCAGCTTTTGTAGAGAGGGACGAGGCTATAGCTTACCGGAATTTTCACATTGCCGACAGTACTGCTCTTCGATCTTATACTCATGGTCTGGTCACCGAGATGAGTGCCTATATTAATGAGTACAGTGCCACACTACAGATGACTATGGATATTTTGAGCTGTATGGAGGCTGAGGGTATTGTACTTGCAGCTGCTCCTCCATCTTCAGAGAGAGATGCCATATTGGCATTGCTGGCCCGCTTGTCCTTGGGTCTATAGACTAGCTTTATTTTTCCTGCACATACTAGATCAACCATTTTTGTCATGTACAGGACACTGTATATATCAAACAGTGTTATATATCAGAGAAATATATTTTTAATTCACTTCCCTGTTTGGATATGTATTGTTATTGCTGAGTGGTTATCACTTCTCTCATGACTCGCTGTTGTTGATGTGTCTTGAGCTTCTCCTTGATGGACTGACAGTTGAGATGTTAGAGAGAATCTCAGATCGGCCTGTAGACCAGGGTAACTTGATGGGACTTAGCTTTTATATGATTTTGATGTCTTAGAACTAGTTTTTTGTTTGGTTTTTATTTTTTCTTGAAGGTCAAACCTCACCGTAAATGGCTGCCTACGTACTCCCGGGTGTAGGGAGATCAGGTCATTCGTAGTTCACTTTTTTTTTGTGTAAGAGAGGTTTGAAAAGTATTTTCCTTGTGTTTTGAGCTTGGTTTGATGAGTTTTTGAATTTTTTATTTGGTTTGACCGCACCAGAAATGGCTGCCTACATACTCCCGGGTGGAGGGAGATCAGGTCATTCGTAGTTTCGGCTTCTAGTAAAAATCGAACCTGATTTGATTTGTAGGACCTGGATGCGGGTATGCATGTGTTTTAGACATAATACCTTTTTATGGTGTCTGAGTTGATGAGTTGGGGAAATTTTCTCCCATCCATTTCTTGTAGTCTGATAGCTCCCCCCGTCAACACCTCCTTGACAATGAAAGGGCCTTCCCAATTAGGGGCGAACTTTCCTTTAGCTTCATCTTGACTGGCCAAAACTTTCTTCAGCACCAAGTTGTTTTCTTTGAATTGCCGTATTCGGACCTTCTTGTTGTAGGATCGAGCAATCCTTTGCAGATATAACTGTCCGTGAAAAATGGTTGTAGCCCTCTTTTCATCTATCAGGGACAGTTGGTGATACCGGTCTTGCAACCACTGATCTTCGTCCATCTGAGCTTCGATTAACACTCGCAAGGACTCCATCTCTACTTCTATGGGAAGGACTGCTTCCATGCCATAGACCAATGAATAAGGGGTAGCCCCAGTAGAGGTACTCATTGATGTCCTGTATGCTAACAGGGTTAGAGGCAGCAGGTCAGGCCATTCTTTGTGATTGGCGGACATTTTCTGCATAATCTTTTTGATGTTCTTGTTGGCCGCTTCTACAGCACCATTCATTTTGGGCCGATAGATGACGGAATTGAGATGCTTGATGTGGAACTTGCTACAAAGTTCTTTCATCATTTGATTGTTTAGGTTCTTGGCGTTATCTGATACGATCACCTCCGGTTGTCCATATCGACAGACGACATTATTTCTGATGAACCCAATGATTACCTCTTTGGTGACTTTGGGAAATGAGGCAGCTTCAACCCATTTGGTAAAGTAATCGATCATGGTGAAGATGAATCAATAACCATTGCTGGCTTTCGGTTCCACTGGACCGATCACATCCATTCCCTACATGGAGAAAGGCCATGGTGTACTCATGTTGTGTAGCTCATTTGGAGGAGCATATATGTCATTTCCATGTATTTGGCATTGAAAGCATCTCTTGACGTGATCATCACAGTCAGCTTTGGGCGAGATCCAATAATGTCCTATTTTTAATATCTTCTTGGCCAGCAAGTGACTGTTTATATGTGGACCACAGACTCCGCCGTGTATTTCATCCATCAGTCTTTGGGCTTACTCTTTATCAAGGCATCTTAACAGGCCTATTCCAGCATCCCTTTTGTACAGTGCATCTCCGCTCAGATAAAACTTCATAGCCATTTTGTGAATCAGCTTTCGCTCAGATTGGCTTGCCCCATCGGGTGTAGATCCATCTTGGAGATATTCCTTGATGTCTTGATACCAAGGCTGATTGATAGGAGGTATTTCATCTGATACTTCTCCAATGTAATTCTCGTATGTCAGGGCCTTCTGATTTATGAATTATATGCAGGGAATCCCACTCTTATCGGATATACGAATTAATGAAGCCAACGTCGTTAATGCATCAGCGAAGTCATTCCTACCCCGAGGAATATGGATGAAGGATATGTCTTCAAATTCCAAGGATATTTTGACGACCTGCCGATGATAGACCAGAAAATGCAGTTCTTTGGTGTGATATGCCCTAGCGGTTTGTCTGATGACCAACTCAAAGTCTCCAAAGACCAGTAAATGTTTGATACCCATGGATTGGGCTAGTTTCAACCCCATTATACAGCCTTCATACTCGGCTGTGTTGTTGGTGTTGCCAAATTGAAGTTTGGTAGCCACAAGATATTGTTCTCCTGTACCAGAGATAAGGATTTCCCCAACTCCGGCACCTTCCATGTTTACTGCTCCATCAAAATACATTTTCCATGGTTGGACTGTATTCTCTTGTTGGAGTTATTGAATTGTCATGATCCCATCATCCGGGAAATAAGTCTTCAGGGGCTCAAACCCTCTTGAAGGTGCTTCAGCTAATTGATCTGCAATGCTTTGACCCTTGATTGACTTCTGAGTCACGTAGATAAGTCGAATTATTGTAGGATTAACTATCATTTGGATAGTTAACAATTAAACATTGGCTTATTGAATACGTACTTGAGTGGATCTATACGGGATATGAGGTAAGTCGTGTGCCCATGAAAATAGTGTTGCAACCTCATGGCAGCCCATGCTAACACACAGCATGTCTTCTCAATCAGGGTGTACTTTTGTTCACCGCTGCTGAATCTTTTGTTGATGTAGTAGATGGCTCTCTCCTTGCTACTATCATCCTTCTATCCTAGCATGCAGCCCATTGTGTTGTCATTAACAGATAGGTACATGAATAAGGGAACTCCATCCCTTGGGGGTACTAGAACAGGTGCTTCGATCAGCTGCTTTTTGATAGCAAGGAAGGCTTTCTGACAATCCTCATTCCATTTGGTGGAGGAATTCTTCCTTAGTAGCTTGAAAATGGGCTCACAGGTTGCTGTGAGTTGGGAAATGAATTGGCTTATAAAGTTGATCCTTACCAGGAACCCACGTATCTCCTTCTCTGTTCGAGGTACTGGAATCTCGATGATGGCTTTAATCTTGGTAGGGTCTAGCTCGATGCCTCGATTACTCACCAGGAATCCCAGCAACTTGCCTGATTTGACGCCAAAAGCATATTTGGAGGGATTTAGCTTGAGGTTGTACTTATGCAACCTGTTGAACACCTTCTTGAGATGGTCTAGGTGATCATCCTCCCTCCGGGATTTAATGATGATGTCGTCCACATAGACCTCTATTTCCTTGTGCATCATGTCATGGAATAGGGCCATCATGGCTCGTTGATACGTGGCTCCGGCATTGATGAGGCCGAAAGATAGTCGCCTATAGCAGAAGGTTCCCCAGGGAGTGATGAACGCTGTTTTCTCCCGGTCTTCTTCAACAACCATGATTTGATGGTAACCAACAAAGCAATCCACGAAGGAATTCATGCCATATTGCGCCGTATTGTCAATCAGGATGTGGATAAAAGGTACAGGGAAATTATCCTTAAGACAGACTTTGTTCAAATCCCAGTAATCCACGCAGACTAGTATCTTCCCTCTGGGTTTAGGCACGGGAACTATGTTTGACAGCCACTCCGGGTAGGTTGATACCATGATGATTTCGGCTTTGAATTTTTTAACAACTTCTTCTTTAACTTTCAAACTCCATTCAGGTTTCAATCGCCTGAGCTTTTGTTTGACTGGCTTGAATCCAACTTTGATGGGCATTCGATGGATGATGATGTTAGTAGACAGGCCAATCTTGTCTTCATGTGACCATGCAAACACATCCTGGAACTATGTTAGGAGTTCACACAAGTCGGCTTTTTGTTCTTGGGTGAGGTCTATGCCTATTTGGATTTCTTTGATGTTTTCGGAGGTTTCTATGTTGATAGTGGTGGTTTGGTCGAGGTTTGGTTTGGGTTTGTCTTCGACTCATTCTTTGATCTCCTCGGGCACCTCATAGTCATATTCCTCCTCTTGATCAATATCCATCAAGTCAAAGTTCAATTCTACATCAAAGTTGGCAGAGACACACACATCCAATGCTTGAGTCCTGAAAACAAAAAATACTTTCATTTTAATATATACAACTGCTTAAATATACAAAGCATTTGGCAAAGCATGACAAAAGTTACTGCTATAGCTGTGCAATCAAAAGTAAGCAGTAAATGAAAGCATGTTTAAAGGGCAGATGGACTCTCTGCCCCTTTACCCTTTTCGACTGAGGCAAGGTACACTACTCCAGTTATCCAAGGTTAGATCCTCATGAACAGGGAGAATCAAAGATTGGTGATCATCTGCTTCGTCTCGGATGATGACTGAGACATCTTTTATAATAGGGCCATAGTTTCTCTTTGAAATACCCTTTTTTCCTTTCTTGATGCGAGGAATTTGAATCTGATCCTCGTCGTCGCTGTCTGGGGTCTCATCATTCATACCCTCATAATTTATGATAACCCGCATGTTAGCAAATGGGTCTCGTCCTTTGTACAGGATCTTTTCTTTTCCCTTTTTGCTATCCATCTCGAATCTGGGAGTTGTTCTCTCACTTGCTAGTATAATGGGGGGAAATAACATGGTCGATACCACAGCTGGGATTTTCCTCATGGGTTTCACCCATCCACCACCCGTAAGGTTTGGCAGCAATATGGTGGAAGCATAAGCCTTAGGATGCTTGTGTAGGTTCCGGCGGCTTGACCCGGATGAATAACCCAGTCCCGCTTTCCCATTTTGACTCGGGATTTGCACTGGACTCTTGATACCTTGTTGATTCTTTTCTAACCCCTCTCCAAGTTGGAAACCCAAAGATACCTTCTCTTGGACTACTGTCATTACCTCGGTGGAGACTTTTGGTTTCAGGGCTGGTGCTCCGATAGGTAGATAGTGAGTATCACTTACCTCCAGGGCTTGAAAACTTGCAGTTTCAATCCCTGCATCCAGGCTAATCACTGGCATGTCTCCCTGTATGCAGACAGGGTATTCTGGTTTGGCATTGACCGTGATGAAGTTGTCGTTTATAATGTATTTGAGCTGTTGATGGAGGGTGGATGACACTTCCCCTGCCATATGGATCCATGGCCTGTCCAATAACAAGTTGTATCCAATGGCGATGTTGAGCACCTGAAAAGACACATAGAAAGTGTGTGGGCCAATCTCTAATGGAAGCTCTATCTCTCCCATAGCTTGTCGATGAGATCCATCGAAAGCTCGGATGACCACATGACTGGTTTTGACCAGTCCCTTCTGCAGGTATATCATCGTCAGTGAAAGATATCACATTGCTGTTGAAAATGTGTTCTACCATGTGACGGAATTTCTCAGCATCCATGGTATGTGGCAGATGGGCTTCTTCCAGTACTTTCACTAGAATGTTGCGATGATCCACTAATGATAAGACCAAGTCTAGGATGGACATCTATTTGGGTGCAACTTTGCACTATTTTGATGTCATTGTGTCCCATTTGGTTGAGGAACTCTTCGATTTTCTCATCGACCACCTTTTCTTTTGCTTTGTTTACTGGTTTGATCACCCGCTGAGGCAGGTATAATGGATTATCCTTTGGTACAATGGCAATGTTGTTTGAGGTGGAACCTTTGTCATTCCCGTAGTTCCATGGGACCCTCTTCAGACTTATAACTGGATACTGAGGTCTAAAGGGCAAGATTAAAGGCTCGGGTGTGGCCACCTTCATAGCATTTTGTGTTTCTTGGATCCCTTTCCCTAGCAGTACTAAGGGTGTGAGGGATGACTCCTTGTCAAAGGAAATAACAGCTACTGTATCCTGATTCCACGTAGTGGGAATAAAGAGAGTGTCTTCATATAGGAGGCCATAATCCCGATTCCCTCTTATCAAGTTACCATTTTCAATCATATTCTAAATCAGGTTAAGAAGTGCCAAGCAATCTTTAGTATCATGGCCGGGCGCATTGGAGTGGTACTGACAGATTTGGTCAGGCTTGAATTTCTTGGATCGAGGGTTCAATGGAGGTAGTAGATCTGCAACCATTCCCTCGTTGATTAACATCTGGAGGATTTCCTCCATCAGCTGGTTCAGGTTAGTGAAATTCCTTTGAAATAGGAACTTCCTGCCATCTCGACAATTCTCTCCTTTTACCATTTTATCAGCCCATGGTTCATGCTCATGAGACCGGTTATAATCCCTCCTGGGATTGATCTCCGGTGTGGGAGGACGATCGACGTCAGAAGGGTTGGCCTGTTTCACCATTTATCTTGTGATCTGATGCTGGTCGACGACCAGTTCTGCTAACTGTTTGATTTGTTCCTTGATAGACTTTATCTCTTGCTCTATAAGGAATCTCCTTTCTAAGACTTCCCAACTGTCTGGGCTGTTGCTGCTAGATGGAGTTGATTCTCCGATATATCGGAGGTATTTGGATCCTTCTCCATTTGTGGTGCTGATCATATTGACATTCTCCTCTTTATGTTGTGGGAGAGGATTGTCCTGTACTTGTGGTTGTTCTGGTTTGGTCACCAAAATCTCTCCATTATCAATCAAGTCTTGAATTTTGTGCTTGAGAGACCAACAATCTTGAGTGTTATGGCCCGGAGATCCAGAATGGTAAACACACTTCTTGCTTAGGTCGAAATTTCGTCCACCAGTATTGGTTGGTGGAAGGAGTTGTACAATCTTTTTCTATGCGGTTACTAGTTTCAGCACATTCTCGAGTGAATCCCCTAATGGGGTGAATGTTCTCCGAAGTTTGGCCTCCATAGTCCTCTGAAATGGCTGTGCAGGAGCTTGAAAAGGGGTATAATTCCTCCTTTGAATGGGCATATTGCTTGAATCACCCCTTGGATTCTGTCCTTGCAATACTAAGGAAACTTCTTCATCTTTCTTCTTGTGTACGCTCTGGGGATTACTCCCATAATTTTGGGATTGGATATGCTCAGCAACAGCTTCGAGGGCAGTCAAGTCCTTTATCTTTCCAGACTTTAGCCCCATTTCTAGCATCTCGCCGTGCTTGATGATTTCAGAGAATGGTTTTCCTATGCCTGCTAGGACCCTCTCATAATATGGAGCTTCTTGTATGTCAATGAAGGTCATGACTATCTCAGACTCAGTCATAGCTGGGGTGACTTGTGCTACAACTCGCCTCCACCGTTGTGCATATTCTCTTAATGATTCAGTGTTTTGTTTCTTGATTTTGGTTATTTGGTATCTATCTAGAGCCAGTTGATATTGGAAGCTGTATTGACTGAGGAAGGCATGTGCCAACTCTTCCCAACTTGAATCTTAGAGTTGTCTAGACGGGCATACCAGGCTCTGGCCTCTCCGGTCAGACCTCTTTATAGTCCTTCAGTCGAACTTTGTCTGGTCAACGCTATCCAATTCCTCTTCGGAAGTTGAGGAACCCTCCATCCATCAGTAGCAAATAAACCTTTGGGAGGTTCCCACAGGCGATGGCCAGTGCATCAAAATCATCTAGCATGCTCTGATTAGGTATGATCTCAAGCAAGATCGTCCAACAACTAGGTGTTTTCTCCATTGTGTATGCGAGCACATTGGGGAATGAAAGCTTGTCAAACACAATGGGCTCTTCGTCTATCTTCTCTTTCTCGTCCCACCATGGCTTCAACATTGCACTCGCTCTTATGTCATAAAGAGCGTCGCCGACGACATGACTACCAAGCGGGCATGGTTTTGCAAATCTGACTGACTCTTTCATCTTTAGTGGAGACCCCATTTAGATCTTCGTCGACCTCTATTTCATTATCCCCATTTGTCTCCTCTCTTTCGATATCTTGTGGCTTATCCAGCTGCAGATTTAGTTCGGGTTCTCCATCAGTTTCATCATCCATGTCATAAAGCCAAGTGTTTGGAGGAAGGTTGTTTACGGCTTTGGTCATTTGCTCCATCTGATTCTCAAGATTTTGTATTGACCTCTCTTGATTTCAAATTGACCTCTCTTGATTAATCCGCCACTCCTCATTCGACGCTCTAAACTTGGACAACAATTCCCATATCCTTGAATTATCTGTTTGCGTTTCGGAACTCATGTATATAGGATAATTGGTTGAGGTAGTGACGAGTTATTCCATCTGCATATTAATATTTCGGCTTGACACTTCCAGACTCATCTTCCTCTCCTCTTGGTCTGCTATAACTTTTGACATGAGTTCCTCTAGATTTGACTTTTTTTCTTGTGGCAATAGAGGTGGACATGAGAATTCCGTTGTGTATGTTGGATTTGGAGCGTAGTATTGGTCATTATAATTGTAGCTCCATGAATAATCCGGGTGATACCCTCAATCTTGGTGATAGTTAGGATCATCATGGTTGTTGAGGTAAGCACCACTATATTGTACAGGTTCAAAACTAATGGTGCATTGATGACTCGGTGATTACCAGCACAATAATCACACGTAACTGCAATCCTTCGACTTCGTTGGGCTGCAATAACATTAAACTTCCTCGAAAGTGACTCAATCAGTGCTGATATTGCAAAAAATGTATTAAGTCCATCAATCCCTATTTCCCTTGGTTGAGTCATGTTCGTATATGGCCATTGATAATTGAATCCAGCCATGGTACCTGAGAAGTGAGTAAAATAGGAAGATAGTTAAATAAAACAAAAATTAAAAAAAATGTTTAAATTAAGACTAATTTGATTGAAATTAATATTGGAAAATAATTATTAAATTAATTCCCCGGCAACGACGCCAAAAACTTGTTGGGTAAAATCTAGTTAAGCACAACACGCAAGTATACGTGGTCAACAAGTAATAAAGTGAAAGTAAAGTATCGTTCCCACGAGAAATTATTTAATAAGAATCACCAAGTACTAACCCGTAACCAACTCAATCTTATTTAAACAGGTGTGAATTAACAATATATAATTAAACTACTCCTAAATGCCACTAGTTAAATTAAGATTATAGAGATTTAAGATCACAACTTCACTTATTACTTCATTTAAGTTAATACACTTTCTATCAATTATAATCACTATTCTGAATTGTTAATCAAGAACACTTAAGCAGATATAACCACCTTCCAATGCACTATACCTATACTCACTCGCATCCACAGATGATAGAATTAAGCAAGACACCCAAATTAACTAATCCACTATATCTCTATGTGAATTACAATTAAAGAGGATTTCACACACAAGTTCTCTATTAGATTACATATGGCGTAAAGGTATATCTCTATCCTAAACACGAATCATTAATTCTATCTACGCAGAAATCACAAACACATGCTATTATAATCAGATCTAAACCCATATGTCCTCTCCCGATTTCATATAGATTATCACGGTAATTGATGGCCAATCAATTAAACAGTTAAGTCCAAATCATAATAGACAATCTCAACAATAGATCAAAATAATTGATAGAGAAGCATATTAACATAAACTACACAATAAGATCCATTGCAATCTTAAATAAAAGATTTAGTTCATTATTAATGAATTAAAACCAAGAATCCACAATTGAATAATCATTAAAAGATAAGAAAAAGATTAGAGAAAAGAAAAGAATCCGTTGTCAGCAAATTCTTGCTCCGTCTTGCTCCTACTCTTGATCTCCAATGACCTTCAATTATCTTCAGTCTCCAAATCCCCTTTCAACTAGGGTTTCTATTTTTGTTTTGATTAAAAACTAAACTAATACTATTTTAATAATAATACTAAACTAAGCTATCTAATATAATATATAAGCTAATGATATACTAAGTTGCTCCGTGTCTTCTCTCCAGGTTGAGTCCCAATCCGAGTCTAAAAAGGATGTTGAGCAGCTTGGGCTTTTGTATCCTTTTATATCACTATGTATAGCAGCCCACGAATCATGCATGGCATCCGTGTCCCATTCCAAGTAGGAAAGCAGCAGCTTTAATTTTCCATTATGCTACACCACAATCCTAGTCAGCCAAAGAAATCAGCATAGTCCTCTTTCTTTATTATCATGCTTTAAGTCCATTCCCTCTTTTTCCAATACTCGTGGCCCACCTTATCTCCTTATTGCTCCTACGTGCACTAGATAAGAGTCCAGCACTGCAACCTTTATCATGCCCCCACCTTATTATGTATCCAAGTCCACTTCGGCAAAGGAGGTTCAGCAGTTTTCGCGCCTCCCCGCCCCAGCGGGGGGTTCCCTTTGTTAATGCCCCACCCCAACGAGGTTGGGTACTGTCCATTCTGCATCCTTCCCGCCCCGACGGGGATTTTTCTCCTTGAGCAGCCGCCCCAACTGGGGTCTTGTCACGAAAGCTGGAATTTGGCCTTTTAAGCTCCTCTTTCATCCATTTCAATTCCTGCACATAAAAATATTAATCCGAGGTAAAATGATAGTAAAATCACTTGAAAACCTTAAGACTCAAGCTATTAAGACTACCGATTAGTGGGTATTAAACCCACTCATCAAATACCCCCAAACTTAAGACTTTGCTTGTCCTTAAGCAAAACACAATTTAGAAAAATTCATCCTCTAGAAATGATCCACTCAGGCAATTAGTCAATATAAATTTGAACAGTGGCCTCAAAGGTTACAACAAATGATAACCCACAGAAAATTTCAAAACAATGCCATGTCTAAAAATTTCAATAACTTTCATTAGCTCCACATCTACTCATAATCCTTTAAGTGCGTGTGTGCATCCAAATGTTCAAACTAGTCACGATTTAAGCAAGATCAACCAATACTCATAAAAGATTTTCAAAAACAACTCTCAAAACTTCTTATCACATCAATCACCAGCTAAAATAGAAAAAGCACAAATTTTTTTCTTGAGGATCGAACGGATATTTTAAACATTTAAGCACATATGAACCCTTCCCAAGAACTTCAAAGCTACTCTTTTTCTTTATCTATCTTTTTAGTGAGTGCGTTTTATGCTTCATCTCACTTTCCCTTTCCATTAAACGAGTGTGTTTTACGCTCCACCTCATGCTTGTGTTAATGGGGAGTGCATTTTACGCTCCGTCTCGACCCACCACAAGATTTAATTATTCAACTCGGGAAGGTTCAACATAATTTTTTTCAGAAAAACCCCAAGATTTCCCCCAAACTTATGTGAATGCCTAATTTTCAATTCGAATGATGCTCAAATAAGATTTCTCAAGTTGCAATGATATCTTTTATAAGTATTTAGACAAAAAAATTTAATCCCAACTGGCTAAACAAATGGATATGTGTAAAATTTTTCAAAAATTTCGCAAGTAGTGTGAAACAAACTAATGAGTTGAAATATAGACTAAGCATGCTCATCAATTTTCCAAGAGTTAACAACATTAACCACCCACTTATCATTGGCCAAAATCAATTTCCATCAAAACATTGCCCAAGTAAATACCAAACATGATAAATATAAATACCCCCAAACTTAAATTAGACATTGTCCTCAATGGCTAAGATAGATAAAATTAAAGTAGAGGACTTCCTTGAAAATACAGCATTTTCCTCTTTGTCTGCTAAGTCTGAAGAATAGGCTAGGCACATTAGAATGAATCGAGAACCACACTTGAGTTGGACTTGACTAACCTGTGAACATGATAGAAGCAAGTTTATTAAATCCTAAAAAAAATGAAAAATCTATCAAATAATATGAAACCTAATAAAAACTAAAAATAAAAATTAAACTTGGGTTGTCTCCCAATAAGCGCTTGATTTATAGTCCTTCAGCCGGACTTTGTCTGGTCAATGCTATCCAATTCATCTTCAAAAGTTGAGGAACCCTCCATCCATCAGTAACAAATAATCCTTTGGGAGGTTCCCATAGGCGATGGCCAGTGCATCAAAATCATCTAGCATGCTCTGATTAGGTATGATCTCAAGCAAGATCGTCCAACAGCTAGGTGTTTTCTACATTGTGTATGTGAGCACATTGGGAAGCTTGTCAAACACAACGGGCTCTTCATCTATCTTCTGTTTCTCATCCCACCATGGCTTCAACATTGCACTCGCTCTTATGTTATAAAGAGTGTCGCCGACGACATGACTACCTAGCGGGTATGGTTTTGAAAATCTGACTGACTCATTGATCTTTGGTGGAGACCCATATAGATCTTCGTCGACCTCTATTTCATTATCCCCATTTGTCTCCTCTCTTTCGATATCTTGTGGCTCATCCAGTTGCAGATTTGGTTCGGGTTATCCATCAGTTTCGTCATCCATGTCATAAAGCCAAGTGTTTGGAGGAAGGTTGTTTACGGCTTTGGTCATTTGCTCAATCTAATTCTCAAGATTTCGAATTAACCTCTCTTGATTTCGAATTGACCTCTCTTGATTAATCCGCCACTCCTCATTCTATGCTCTAAACTTGGACAACAATTCCCACATCTTTGAATTATCTGTTTGCGTTTTGGAACCCATGTATTTAGGACAATTGGTTGAGGTAGTGACGAGTTATTCCATCTGCAAATTAAGATTTTGGCTTGACACTTCCAGACTCATCTTCCTCTCCTCTTGGTTTGCTATGACTTTTGACATGAGTTCCTCTAGATTTGACTTTTCTTCTTGTGGCAATGGAGGTGGACATGAAAATTCTAGTGTGTATATTGGATTTGGAGTGTAGTATTGGTCATCATAATTGTAGCTCCATGAAGAATCCGGGTGATACCCCCAATCTTGGTGATAGTTAGGATTATCATAGTTGTTTAGGTAAGCACCACTATATTGTACCGGTTGAAAACTGATGGTGCATTGATGTCTTGGATGATTACCAGCACAATAATCACACGTAACTGCAATCCTTCGACTCCGTTGGGCTGCAATAACATCAAACTTCCTTGAAAGTGACTCAATCAGTGCTGATATTGCAAAAAAAATATTAAGTCCATCAATCCCTGTTTCCCTTGGTTGAGTCATGTTCGTATATGGCCATTGATAATTGAATCCATCCATAGTACCTGAGAAGTGAGTAAAATAGGAAGAGAATTAAATAAAACAAAAAATAAAAAAATGTTTAAATTAAGACTAATTTGATTGAAATTAATATTAGAAAATAATTATTAAATTAATTCTCCGGCAACGGCGCCAAAAACTTGTTGGGTAAAATCTAGTTAAGCACAACACGGAAGTATACGTGGTCAACAAGTAATAAAGTGAAAGTAAAGTATCGTTCCCACGAGGAATTATTTAATAAGAATCACCAAGTACTAACCTGTAACCAACTTAATCTTATTTAAACAGATGTGAATTAACAATATATAAGTAAACTACTCCTAAATGCCACTAATTAAATTAAGATTATAGAGATTTAAGATCACAACTTCACTTATTACTTTATTTAAGTTAATACACTTCCTATCAATTATAATCACTATTCTGAATTGTTAATCAAGAACACTTAAGCAGATATAACCACCTTCCAATGCACTATACCCATACTCACTCGCATCCACAGATAATAGAATTAAGCAAGACACCCTAATTAACTAATACACTATATCTCTATGTGAATTTCAATTAAAGAGGATTTCACGCACAAGTTCTCTATTAGATTACATATGGCGTATAGGTATATCTCTATCCTAAACACGAATTATGAATTCTATCTAAGCAGAAATCACAAATATATGCTATTATGATCAGATCTAAACCCATATGTCCTCTCCCGATTTTATATAGATTATCACGGTAATTGATGGCCAATCAATTAAACAGTTAAGTCCAAATCACAATAGACAATCTCAACAATAGATCAAAATAATTGATAGAGAAGCATATTAACATAAACTACACAATAAGATCCATTGTAATCTTAAACAAAAGATTTAGTTCATTATTAATGAATTAAAACCAAGAATCCACAATTGAATAATCATTAAAAGATAAGAAAAAGATTAGAGAAAAGAAAAGAATTTGTTGTCAGCGAATTCTTGCTCCGTCTTGCTCCTACTCTTGATCTCCAATGGCCTTCTATTAGCTTCAATCTCCAAATCCCTTTTCAACTAGGGTTTGTATTTTTATTTTGATTAAAAACTAAACTAATTCTATTTTAATAATAATACTAAACTAAGCTATCTAATATAATATATAAGCTAATGATATACTAAGCTGCTCCGTGTCTTCTCTCCAGGTTGAGTCCGAATCTGAGTCTAAAAAGGATGTTGAGCAGCTTGGGCTTTTGTATCCTTTTATATCACTATATATAGCAGCCCACGAATCATGCATGGCATCTGTGTCCCACTCGAAGTAGGAAAGCAGTAGCTTTAATTTTCCATTATGCTACACCACAATCCCAGTCAGCCAAAGAAATTAGCATAGTCCTCTTTCTTTATTATCATGCTTTAAGTTCATTCCCTCTTTTTCCAATACTCGTAGCCCACCTTGTCTCCTTATTGCTCCTACGTGCACTAGATAAGAGTCCAGCACTACAATCTTTATCATGCCCCCACCTTATCATGCATTCAAGTCCACTTTGTCAAAGGAGGTTCAGAAGTTTTTGCGCCTCCCCGCCGCAGCGGGGGGTTCCCTTTGTTAATGCCCCGCCCCAACGGGGTTGGGTACTGTCCATTTTGAATCCTTTCCGCCCTGGTGAGGATTGTCCGCCCCAACGGGGGTCTTGTCACGAAAGCTGGAATTTGTCCTTTTAAGCTCCTCTTTCATCCATTTCAATTCCTGCACATAAAAATATAAACCCGAGGTAAAATGATAATAAAATCACTTGAAAACCTTAAGACTCAAGCTATTAAGACTATCGATTAGTGGGTATTAAACCCACTCATCACTTGCTTCCCTTTACGGGCCTTGCTTTGTTCTCTTAGAAAATTGGCCAAGTCGGCTATCTGATTCTTTAGTCCTTCAAACTCTTCCCTAGATACAGGGGTGGATTCTGGTTGAGCACTGGAAGTCATGTTCGTGGATGGACTCAGTGCTTTCTTAGACTTGGATCTAGTGACAGGACCAATTTTTCACCTACAACAAAATGTATGCGTGTCAATTTCCTGAGGTAGGTAGGGATAGGATGCATGCTATGATGTGGTTTTTAAATCTTATCCTGCATAACAGAGGTCAATTATTTTGATGACAAGATGACAGAAGGTAGATGACAGGAAATGTAAATCTTTCATTATGATATTTACATTGTACTCCTTTACATTTGGAATTGAAAACTTGACATTGAATTGAAAGAGGAATGCATGAAGAAGCTTCCCTTCGGATTTGGTTAATCAGAGGCTGACCTATCTTAGGCTACTCTCGCGGCTTTTTGGCATGAAAGTCCTCAGATCATCGCAATCTACTAGAGGGGAAATTAATCCAATCTTTGAACTGGAGCGAATCTGGGTGGTGCATTTTCATGAGCCCCCAGAGACTTAGTCATCCCCGGAGTCATTACTTATCACCAACGACTTTTGCCTCCCGAAGGAGGAATCACAACATACATTCACATTAATCGCGTCTCACCGTTATACATATGATGACATTGGTGCGAAGCACTAATATGGGTGTGAAGCACTAAAAAGCAGAAAAGCAGTCATTCACATTCATTCAATGTAAAGACGTAGCATTCATGCATTCATTTAATGTAATGACGCAGCATTCACACGTACGTAGTTTTGAAAGGGAAATGTTTGAAAGATTTGAACGCGGTCTAAGCCCTCTACTGTCCCCAACAGAGTCGCCATCTGTCGACGTCGGGAAAAAATCTGCGGGTCGGGTCACAACCCGGATCTTTCTCTCTTTCTAAGTTATCTCTACCCTCACTCTTTTTATTTGTGAAAATGGTTTTGAAGGGTTTTTAAGAAAAAGGTCAACATGTATCATGTCGACGATTGAACGTTTTATAGAGTCGCCAGTTGGTAGATTTTGAAATGGTTGTACCAACTCAACCGAGTTTTGTTTGAAAGGAGGCCCAATTGCTGGACACTGTCGAAACTTGATCTTTGAAAACAAAGTTTTGAGTTCGGGGGCTTGGTTAAGTGTGGGGAAGGTGTTAGGCACCCCACGACTCCCGTGTAAGCACGGTACCGCATCTTTTTAATATTTCCCTTTAAAAAACTAAAGTGTGTGTGTGAATGCTGTTTGAAAATTGGGCCTGTGTTTGATTGAAAGCATGTCTATGCATCGTTGAACCTATATACGAAGGGTTTGATTTGATTTGCAAAAAGTCTTTAATTTGATTTGCAAAAAGTGTTTGATTTAATTTTGCAAAAGCTTTTCTTTTCGATAAGATTATTGAAATGATGTTTTGAAAGAAAGTTTTCAAACCCTAACTAAAGCATATCGGTGCTTTAGTTTTATCTGTTTCAGCCTTAAGGCTTAATTTGAATGGTGATTGTCGGGCTGCGAAGTATCCTCGACCACAACATATATACAAGTGTCGGTCTCCTCATGGGCATGATAGCCATCTGAGGGACTCTGACACGACAAACCATATTTTCACTATGTTGAGACCTTAAATCCAGATAATCATTTTAAGGTCTTTTGTATGTACATTTTTACAGAAAAACTAGCAGGATACATCTGTAAAATGGAGTTTGTCCATCGTGGGAATCGGATTCTGATATGTTTGATCATGAATCCCACGATTCCTAGGCTCACATAGGGAGGCCAATAAACCTGCACAACTCAAATTTGTACAGAAATATATCCAAACGCTATAATGGCCAAGGATCCATCAGTAAATCCTGGATAGCGCTAATCCAAAGCGTCTCGTTCGCACTAGATAGCGATCTAAGGGCCGCGAGGTTGCTTTTATAACTGAAACTAGAAAAATGCAAGATTTAAATAAATCTCCGCCATTCTAGCTTCTCGGTTCCGTCTGTACCAATTTTGAACCATTTGAAAGCTAGAGTTGGCGAGATTTAAATACATCTAGTTCGCCCGGAGATAAGTCAGTGCCGATTCATATAAAATGAATATTTAAAGCAACAATTGAATAAAAGTTAGTAAAGCAATATATATACAATTATATATACAAAAGCTGTAAAGGGCGATGGATTTTCACACCGATGCCCGGACTGGAATTGAAATATATATATATATATATATATATATATAAAAGTTGTATAAAAGCTATGGAATGATCCAGGCTGGACATAATTGAAATATATATATAGAAATATAGTAGAAAAGGCGATGGATTTTCACGCCTGTGCTCGGACTGAAATATAAATATATACAGAAACGTAGTCAACCAAGACTGAGAAGATAACCTAGTATAATGAATGGTGCAAAAATAGTAAAAAGGCCACAGAATGATCCAGGCCAAACTAGAATGTAAATGTACGAAAAAGTAGTCTACCAAGACTGGGAAGATAAACTAGTGTGGTGAAGGCTGCTTATATATGTATATTTATATATAAAAGCAATAAACTACCGCAGATTTGATATCCGGGCTTGACAGAATTGAAAAGTTAGTATATATATAGTTAAATATATACAAAAAAAGCCAAACCCAGACTGGGAAGATAACCCAGTCCAGTGAAGTTGCTAGTAACGAAGATGCAAGTATATGCAAGCTGCTGGAAGCGACGGATCGTCAATCCGAGTTGTAGAAATCCCAAAAAATGTGTTTATGTACAAAAATATACTAAAAGTTAACAAAAACGGCCACGGAACTGAGTTCTGGGCATATTTAGAAAACAAAACTTGATGTGCAAGTGCAAAACAGTGTAAAGTAGTAGTATTGACTTGCTGATCGTAAAAATACTCACAATGGACTGCTACACGGGCGTTTTGCCAAATCGTAGGCTTTAAACGTCCAAATCTACCGGTTATTTTCTTATATGTGGTAGTATGGGGGTATATCTACGTGTTTGAGTGAAAAAATTTGGGTTTGGAAGACAAGAAATTGGACAGAAAACCAAACAGGCAGAGGTTCGAAGCGTTTCAGAATTTTGTTAAATGAGAGGGGGGTGACCTCTTATTTATAGGTCAGGGAGCCTCCAATCTACCTGCTACTGTCGCAGGTAGAGGTGCGGCTCCATGTGGTGGGGCCCATATGGCGGGTCCCATCGTCTCAAAGTACGTGCACTCCGAGCAACTTTGTCATCTAACTTTTAATCGGAGCCTCCATTTGAGGCGTGCTATACATTTTCGGAAAGCCCTCGCCGAGAGTGTCACAATGATATGGGATAAAACATTTTTCGGGTCCAAGAAGACGGGTTCATAACCAGGTTTTCGATTCCCCACAGTTTGTCCTTTGAGTTGTCTTGCGATGTTTGCACTCGGGATCATCGTTATGGTTTGTTCTAACCTTGGTGGCATCAATTCCTCTTGAGTTTGACCGAATCGGCTTAGAGTTGGTAAAATAACCATTTTGCCCTCCCAGGGTTGCCTTTAGTGTCGGCATGGCCTTCGGTTGACTTCATGGGGCTATTTCCAAGACTTGGATCCCATTCGAGTCTGTTTGTCCTCAGGGTTGTCTCTGAGGTTGACTTGGTCGCTCCAGGTTTTCCTCTGGAGGGGTTGAGACCGGGGTTGACCTGTACCTCCTCGGTTAAGACTGGGGCTAATCTGTACCTCCTGGGTTGAGACCGGGGCTGATATGAACTTCACGGGTTGAAACCGGGGATGATCTGTACGCCCCGGGTTGAGATCGGGACTAATTTGTACCTACCGGGTTGTGACCGAGGCTGACCTGTACATCCCGAGTTGAGACTGGGGCTAACCTGTACCTCTTGGGTTGAGATCGGGACTAATCTGTACCCCCTGGGTTGAGACCGGGGCTGACCTGTACCTCCCGGATTGAGATCGGGGCTGACCTGTACCTCCCTGGTTGAGACTGGGGCTGACCTGTACCTTCTAGGTTGAGATCGGGGTTGACCTGTACCTCCCGGGTTGAGACCAGGGCTGACCTATACCTCCCTGGTTGAGACCGGGGCTGACCTGTACCTCCCGGGTTAAGACCGGGGCTGACCTGTACCTCCCGAGTTGAGACCGGAGCTGACTTGTACCTCCCGGGTTGAGAACAGGGTTGAGTTGATGGCCCGGTATTGAGATCGGGGTTGAATTGATGGACCGATATTAAGATCGGGGTTGAACTGATGGCCCGATATTGAGACCGGGGTTGAGTTGATGACCCAATATTGAGACTGAGGTTGACTTGATGGCCCGAAATTGAGATCAGGGTTGATTTAATGGCCCGGTATTGAGACCGGGGTTGAGTTGATGGCCCGGTATTGAGACCAAGGTTGATTTGATGACCCAGTTTTTAGATCGGGGTTGAGTTGATGGCCCGGTATTGAGACTGGGGTTGAGCTGATGACCCGGTATTGAGATCGGGGTTGAGCTGATGACCCGGTATTGGGACCGTGGTTGATTTAATGACCCGGTATTGAGGCCGGGGTTGAATTGATGGCCCGGTATTGAGACCGAGGTTGATTTGATGACTCGGAATTGAGATCGGGGTTGATTTGATGGCCCGATATTGAGACCAGGGTTGATTTGGTGGCCCGGTATTGATACCGGGGTTGATTTGATGACCCGATATTGAGACCGGGGTTGATTTGATGACCCGGTATTGAGATCGGGGTTGAATTGATGGCCCGATAGTGAGACTGGGGTTGATTTGATGACCCGATATTGAGACCGGGGTTGATTTGATGGCCCGGTATTGAGATCGGGGTTTATTTGATGGCTCAATATTGAGACCAGGGTTGATTTGGTGGCCCGATATTGATACCGGGGTTGATTTGATGGCCCGGTATTAAGACCGGGGTTGATTTGATGACCCGGTATTGAGACCGGGGTTGATTTGATGACCTGATATTTAGATCGGGGTTGATTTGATGACCCGGTATTAAGACCGGGGTTGATTTGATGACTCGATATTGAGACCGGGGTTGATTGGAAAAGACAATCATGCCCTCCTACAGTGTTAGTAACCGGGACAGAAAACTTTGAGTGTCTACACAAGGTGTGCTACAAGTACGGAAAGGAAGGTTATATAGCTCGAGTGTGACCTATAGCGAAGTCAAATCCAGCTGGGACGGTGACACCAAAGGCTGTCCCAAACAAGTCAAAGTCGATGGTTCAAGGGAGAGCGTTTGTCGTGACTTCCCAAAATGCGAGGAACCCGAACGAAGTTATCATGGGTAAGTTAATCATAAACTCTTGCAAAGTCTATACCTTATTAGATACCGGTTCTACCCATTCTTTTATTTCACCTGCTTGTGCTCAACGTTTGAACTTGACCCCTGAGAAATTAGACTTTGATTTATCTGTTGAAACTCCGTTGGGAGAAACCTTCATTACATCCACAGTTTACAAATCTTATCTGATTCAAGTTGGCACCCTCACATTGGCACCCTCACATTACCTGTTGATCTCATCTCTTTGAAAATACTTACATTTGATGTGATTTTAAGAATTGATTGGTTAACTACTCATCATGTTAAAATTTATTATTTTCGTAAGGTTGTTAGCTTTCATATTCTTAACCAACCTGTTATGCGAATGCAAACAACCAAACCACTAAAATCGATCACTGTCATTTCAAGTCATAAAGCTATTCGTTTATTGAAAAAAGGATGTCAAGCTTTCTTAGCCCATGTCACCAATTTAAACAAGAATACGTCAAATTTGAATGATATTTCTGTTGTTAATAAATTCCCTGACGTATTTCCCGAAGAACTTCCTGGCCTAGCCCTAGAACGTGAAGTTGATTTTCTTATTGACCTTGAACCCGGTACAAAACCCATTTCCAAAACCCTATATCGAATGGCTCTTATTGAACTTTACGAGTCAAAGGTCCAACTACAGGAATTATTAGACATCGACTTTATACGTCCTAGCACATCTCCTTGGGGTGATAGTAGTGTGCATACAAGCCAATCATGTATGATGATAAAGCACGTACTTTGTAAACAATCTTATTTATTTATTAATAAAATATTCATTTATTAAAGGCATTTAATTATCTACATGTTGCTGTTTTTATAATATGTAAATAACCCATAGTTTTAAGCAATGCTTTTAGAATCATGATGATGATCATGCTAATGAGATCTAAATTCTTAGAAAGTTTTAAAACTAAAATAGTTCCCAATCGTGGGATTACTAAAAAGGGGATTAGTAAATCCGGATAGATTGGCACATATGTTGCTTGCTCATTGGATGAGGATGATTGATCTCATGATCATTTGTGTGGAGACACTAAAGTAAGTATGTAGGTGCTTATTGGAGAATAAGTTCACTGAACGTGATTCGCTATGGAATACCTAATGGAGATTTACTCGCCTGTCAATAGGAATTCCTAATGTGATAGTAGTACAAGTAATCCTTGGACTTGAGATCATCATAGTATCTTGTATGTAACAAATTATACTTTGACTTATTCCTTAAGACCTTTTAAGGCATATATAGGGTATGCTTGGGTATAATGAGTTACATATGGAGATAATGAATGATCAATAAAGAATCTACCACCTCTAGTAAAAGAGGAGATATGTCCTATGTGATTCGTTAAATGACAACCCAGGAATCCTTGGCCAAGGTGAAATGAAATTAGAAAGGAGTTTCTAATTTGCATTATTTGGAGTTGTGCATTTTCTAATCGAAATACATATAATTAAATAAAATAAGACTTGACAGTAAATCCATGTCTTATATTTAATTGGGACATTGTATGGTGGAAGGATTGAATTGTACGGTAACTATTTACTCACAGGTTCTTTTTGATTAATGTTGAAATCTATATTATCTGGAAAGTCGTTGATCGCTAGGGAGGCTTATCCCTATTGTAGAATAAATATTATTTATTTAAATAAATTATTAGTTTAATTTATTTATTTAAATAAGATTAAAATTATTTTAATTGATTTATTCACAACCGGTTTAATATGGAGAACCTAAAGGGTCACACCATAAAAGGAAGAATAATTATTTAAGAAGGTAATGGCATAATCGTAATAATGCATTAAGTATAATTAATTTAATCTATGGTGATAGAATAAATTAAATAGCTTAATGTTTATTATTTAATATTTTGAAAATATTAAATATAAATTAATAAGAGGAGTCTTATTAATATTATTACAATTATTATTATTTTAATTTCTAAAGGAGTTTAGTAATTAATTTAATATTTAGTACTCTCATTTATTCCTAATAAGATTAGGAGACAAATTAATTAAATGAATTTAATTAATTATTCCCATGTGGTGGGAAGCCTAAATTAATTAAAGGAGTTTAATTAATTAAAAGAAATCTCATGTCTAATAGGATTAGAAGGGTTGACCAATGTCTATATAAGAGAAGTCTTATAATAGATATTAGATTGATGCAATTCCAATTATTGGAGAGTACTCCTTTTCTATAAAGGATAGAAAACTAAGGTTAAGCCAAACACCCTCCTTCTTGATAATTCATCTTCCCTGGTGGATCACCTCTAGAGGCCAAACACTTGGGTGGCTAACGTTGATCAAAGGAAGGAATCTAACCCGGAAATTCAAGGAGATCACGAAGAACAAGGAGTTGAACTAGTACCTGTGGAAGCTTCGTTCTACAAGGGTATGATTCCATAACTTCTTATTTATCGTTTTAAATTAATAATTTGCATAAAGGATGATCCGGGTAATGGTTTTGTAGAAATTTTTTAAACTCTGATATACCATGCTTCCGCTAATTTTTGTAATTTGATTGCGTCACGATTTCGTACAAACCCAACAGTGGCATCAGAGCCAAATCTTTATGCAATTATTAATTTATTTTTGATTTCATATACATATGGGTATGTATTTAAAATAATTTATTGGGCATAATTTTATTGTATAAAATTATATTTAAAAAAAAAAAAAAAAAAAAACTTTTTTTGGGACGAATCACAATTTTTTTTTTGTGCTAATCTTGAATTCTGCAAAGAAAAGGTGTTGTCTCTTTCTTACTCCAAAAAAAGGTGACCCATCATGAAAGGACTTTTTTAATAAACCTGCAGGACTCTTTTAATAAAAGAAGGTAACTTCTTTTTAAAAAATAAATATGATATATTTATATATTATATTCTAAATAATTTTATAATTAAAATAAAGAGTTTATTTTAATCTTGAAATTGGATTTCATGCAATTTAAAATTGCCCATTAAATGATACTCATATATATATGGAATGTTTTAATTCATGAGATGAATATTTATTTATTGATATATATGGTGATATGTATGAAAATAAATGGGGATTGATTATGGACTATTTGACCAATGTGATTGGATTTTATTTTAGTTGAATGCTTGAATGAATGGGTTTTATTAAATGGGGTCTACGTACCTCGTCTTCTCTAAATTTTTTTTCTTGATGTAAAATTCTATCTCCTTCCTATGTACTTCCCCTTGACTGTTGATCAAGGTTTCTATTTAAATTAAATAGTTTAATGTAATAAGAATAGTTAGAATTATCTTGAAGAAATTGGAGACCAAGGAGCAAGGAGCGCGTGAAGACCCGTTTGTATGGAGCCCGAGTTTAAATGTAATAGTTATATTTAAATTTAAATTCTTGCACTCCTAGGTTTGACCTTTTGGTTCACTTGGTGGCTCTAGTGAACCAAACTAGAATAAAAGTCCATAATCAATCCGGGTAGAATATAATATTCTATATTGCATGCTAAATATTATATATATTATATTTTATGCAAACATGCTTCGCATGTTTAATAAAATGACGCGTATTTTATATATATATGTGCATGCGCGCTAAACAAGATGAGACAAATAATAACAAACCCTTCAAAGAAATAATATTAAGTCCGAAGCGTTCAAATGATATTTGGAATATCGAACGTCGCCTTCTAGCATGATAAATTAATAGAGTATTAAATATTTAATATGAGCTTGTTGTGCTATCCACAAGGCGAGTATTGCGTATTTAAGATGTTAATTAATCACATTTGATGCTTATCAAGAAAATTGAACAATCTAGTCTTGTTGTGCTATCCACAAGGACGAACATTTTTCTTTTTTGAATTTATGGAAGTGCTAGGCTGGACTTAACTTAAATCATTTTAGTTCGGATGTGCACACACTTGACCATTTTGATTTAAGAGGCAAAAAAAAAGGAGTTATATAGTGTTGTAATTGACAAGAGTTGTCTACCTATTTATTTGTATATCGCTTGTTGTGCTATCCACAAGGTTATATACATTTGAAATGGGATCCTTATTCTCACTAGCAAATCTTTAATTAGATGTTGCCGAACTATATAAGTGAGGGTAATATAGTTTGATGAAAATAGTGGGAGATACCAATTTAAAATAAAGACCTAAATTTATTTTGGTATGCAAAATTAATAAAATGAATGTTTGCTAAAATGTTATTTTTCACATGCAGAATTTTAAAAATGTCTAAATCACTAATCTCACTACGAAGCATACTTGATGCAAACAAGCTTACCGGGCCGAATTATGAGGACTGGCTAAGAAATCTGAGAATTGTTCTCACTGCTGAAAAGATTTCTTATGTCCTAAATTCAACTGTCCCTGAATCTGTTTCAGAAACAGCCTCTGAGGAAGAGATTGCCACTTTCAATAAGTGGCAAGATGATGCATCTGTGGCTCAATGCATCATGCTCGCATCCATGAATAACGAGCTTCAGCGTCAGCACGAAAAAATGGATGCTCCTGCTATGCTGCTTCACCTCAAGGAGTTGTATGGTGAACAGAGTAGGACTGCTAGATATGAGATATCTAAGGAGCTCTTCCGATCTCGGATGACCGAGGGTACTGCCGTCGAGACTCATGTCCTGAAAGTGATCAATTTGATTGAACGCCTTGGACAGCTTGGGTTCGTCATGGATGGGGAGTTGAGTCAAGACTTGGTCTTGCTGTCACTCCCTAAGACCTTCTCGCAGTTTGTGGTTAATTTTCACATGAATAAGCTAGATGTCAGCTTGCCTGAGCTGCTTAACATGCTGAAAACTGCAGAAGGTCACTTCCCATCCAAGAAGAACCATATCTTGATGGTGGATTCTTCCAATAAAAGGAAGAGACCTAAGGTATCTTCTGAAAGAAGAAATCCAAGAAGGCTAAGGGAAAGGGGAAAGAAAAGGAACAAAAGAAACCTGATCCAGCTAGCAAAGGAATGTGCTTCCATTGCAACGAGCCGGGTCATTGGAAGAAAAACTGCAAGAAGTTTCTGGCAGACAAGAAGCTTGGAGAAGCTTCGACTTCCAATCAAGGTTTGTTCATGATTGAAATTAATTTTTCAGAAAGTCAAAATTCTACTTGGGTATTGGATACCGGCTGTGGTTCTCACATATGTAATAATGTGAAGGGACTGGTCAGAAGTAGAAAGCTGAACAATGATGAGGTGATCCTACGAGTAGGGAATGGAGCAAAGGTTGCTGCATTAGCTGTAGGAACTTATTATTTAGCAATGCCTTCGGGCAAGTCCATTTATCTTAATAATTGTTATTATGTTCCGAATATTATTAAAAACATTATTTCAATTTCTGTATTGGATATGGAAGGATTTAACGTTGTTATAAAGAACAATAGTTGTTCTATTTATAAAGACGATGTTTTATATGGTATTGGAAATTTGCGAAATGGACTTTATACACTTGACTTACAAGAAAATATATTTCAAATTGAACAAACTAAGAAAAGGAAAAGAGATGATATTAATTATACCTACATGTGGCACTGTAGACTCGGTCATATCAATGAAACAAGATTATCCAAGTTGCATAAAGATGGGCTCCTCGAGCTATCCGATTATGAATCATATCCAACTTGTGAATCTTGTCTCATGGGTAAAATGACTAAATCTCCTTTTAGTGGAAGAGGAGAAAGAGTTACAGAGTTGTTGACATTGATTCACACAGACGTTTGTGGGCCTATGACAACAAGTGCACGGGGTGGGTATTCTTATTTTATTACTTTCACTGATGATCACTCAAGATTTGGATATGTGTATTTAATGAAATACAAGTCAGAATCATTTGAAAAGTTCAAAGAGTTCAGAAGTGAAGTAGAGAAACAAACGGGCAAGAGTATAAAGATACTTCGATCAGATCGAGGCGGAGAATACTTAAGCGGTGAGTTTCTCAATTGTCTCAAAGAAAATGGTATAATCTCACAATGGACTCCTCCAGGTACACCACAGTTAAATGGAGTATCTGAAAGGAGAAATCGAACACTGTTAGACATGGTTCGATCCATGATGAGTTTTACCGACCTTCCAATTTCCTTCTGGGGATATGCCCTAGAAACGGCTGCATACCTACTTAACAAGGTACCTACCAAATCCGCCCCAAAGACTCCATATGAGATGTGGAAGGGGAGGAAACCAAATCTTAAGCATGTTAAGACTTGGGGTTGTCCAGCTTATGTCAAAAAGTTTGAACATGATAAGCTACAAACTAAATCCGAAAAATGTAGATTTGTGGGATACCCTAAAGAAACTGTAGGGTATTATTTCTATCATCCAACTGATCAAAAGGTGTTTGTTGCGAAACATGCTGCCTTCTTGGAAAAGGAGTTTATCCATGAAGGGGTCAGTGGGAGTAAGATATATCTTGAAGAAGCTCAAGAACCACAAATTACCACGGATCAAAGTCAGGTACCTGACCAAGTAGAAGAACCTACTATACCACACCCTGTTCGTAAATCTGGAAGAGTACCGAAGATACCTGAGAGGTATGGATTCGTTGTAGAGGATGACGATGAGGTACGCATCATGAATGATGATGATCCATTGAATTACGAACAGGCCATGAGTAATAAAGACTCAGGGAAATGGCTTGAAGCCATGAAATCCGAAATGGACTCCATGTATGAAAACAAAGTATGGACTTTGGTTTCACCACCTGAAGGCATTAAGCCTATTGGGTGTAAATGGGTCTTTAAAAGAAAGACTGGAGCGGACGGCAAGGTGGAGACCTATAAGGCCCGACTGGTTGCAAAAGGTTTCAAACAAAGACAAGGAGTTGATTATGATGAAACCTTTTCACCAGTAGCTATGCTCAAGTCCATTCGGATTTTGCTTGCAATTGCAGCTTATAACGACTATGAGATCTGGCAGATGGACGTGAAAACGGCCTTCCTCAATGGAAAACTTGAGGAGGATGTGTATATGACACAGCCAGAGGGATTTGTTTCAAAGGTTGGAATAAATCAAGTCTGTAAGCTGCAACGATCCATTTATGGATTGAAGCAAGCTTCTCGTAGATGGAACATTCGTTTTGATGAGACAATCAAAGAGTTTGATTTTATCAAAAATGACGATGAACCATGTGTGTACAAGAAGGTTAGTGGGAGCGTAATTTCATTCCTTGTATTATATGTTGATGATATATTACTGATAGGGAATGACATTCCTATGCTACAATCAATTAAAATCTGGTTATCTAAACACTTCTCCATGAAGGACTTGGGAGAAGCATCCTATATTTTGGGGATAAAGATCTATAGAGATAGATCTAAAAGGATGCTTGGTTTATCCCAAGGAACGTACATTGATACGATGCTAAAGAGGTTTAGCATGGAAGATTCTAAAAGAGGTCTCATGCCGATGAGCCATGGAATACATCTCTCCAAGAAACAGGCCCCAAAGACACCTGAGGAGAGAGACCGTATGAGTAAGATCCCTTATGCTTCTGCAATAGGATCTATCATGTACGGTATGATATGTACTAGACCGGATGTTGCTCATGCACTTAGTGTAACGAGCAGATACCAGTCGAATCCTGGAGAAGAGCACTGGAAGGCAGTGAAAAATATCCTAAAGTACTTGAGAAGGACTAAAGATATTTTTCTTGTCTACGGTGGGTCTGAATTAAAACTCGAGGGCTTCACAGACTCAAGTTTTCAAACGGACCAAGATGACAGTAAATCTGTTTCGGGGTATGTTTTTACCTTGAACGGAGGCTCAGTGAGTTGGAAGAGTTCCAAGCAGCAAACAGTTGCTGATTCAGTGACAGAGGCAGAGTATATAGCTGCAAGTGAAGCTGCAAAGGAAGCTGTTTGGATGAAGAAGTTCATAACTGAACTTGGTGTGGTTCCTAGCATTGGAGAAGCAGTTCCCATTTACTGTGACAACACAGGAGCAGTTGCACAGGCTAAGGAACCCAGGTCTCATCAGAAATCTAAACACGTGTTGCGGCGATTTCACTTGATCAGGGAGATCATTGAAAGAGGAGACGTCACCTTGGAGCGTGTAGACTCTCAAGATAACATTGCAGATCCATTTACTAAAGCTTTAACACAACAGCAGTTTGATCGTCACTTAGAGAAGATGGGTATGAGATACCATGGCGATTGGCTTTAGTGCAAGTGGGAGATTGATAGTAGTGTGCATACAAGCCAATCATGTATGATGATAAAGCACGTACTTTGTAAACAATCTTATTTATTTATTAATAAAATATTCATTTATTAAAGGCATTTAATTATCTACATGTTGCTGTTTTTATAATATGTAAATAACCCATAGTTTTAAGCAATGCTTTTAGAATCATGATGATGATCATGCTAATGAGATCTAAATTCTTAGAAAGTTTTAAAACTAAAATAGTTCCCAATCGTGGGATTACTAAAAAGGGGATTAGTAAATCCGGATAGATTGGTACATATGTTGCTTGCTCATTGGATGAGGATGATTGATCTCATGATCATTTGTGTGGAGACACTAAAGTAAGTATGTAGGTGCTTATTGGAGAATAAGTTCACTGAACGTGATTCGCTATGGAATACCTAATGGAGATTTACTCGCCTGTCAATAGGAATTCCTAATGTGATAGTAGTACAAGTAATCCTTGGACTTGAGATCATCATAGTATCTTGTATGTAACAAATTATACTTTGACTTATTCCTTAAGACCTTTTAAGGCATATATAGGGTATGCTTGGGTATAATGAGTTACATATGGAGATAATGAATGATCAATAAAGAATCTACCACCTCTAGTAAAAGAGGAGATATGTCCTATGTGATTCGTTAAATGACAACCCAGGAATCCTTGGCCAAGGTGAAATGAAATTAGAAAGGAGTTTCTAATTTGCATTATTTGGAGTTGTGCATTTTCTAATCGAAATACATATAATTAAATAAAATAAGACTTGACAGTAAATCCATGTCTTATATTTAATTGGGACATTGTATGGTGGAAGGATTGAATTGTACGGTAACTATTTACTCACAGGTTCTTTTTGATTAATGTTGAAATCTATATTATCTGGAAAGTCGTTGATCGCTAGGGAGGCTTATCCCTATTGTAGAATAAATATTATTTATTTAAATAAATTATTAGTTTAATTTATTTATTTAAATAAGATTAAAATTGTTTTAATTGATTTATTCACAACCGGTTTAATATGGAGAACCTAAAGGGTCACACCATAAAAGGAAGAATAATTATTTAAGAAGGTAATGGCATAATCGTAATAATGCATTAAGTATAATTAATTTAATCTATGGTGATAGAATAAATTAAATAGCTTAATGTTTATTATTTAATATTTTGGAAATATTAAATATAAATTAATAAGAGGAGTCTTATTAATATTATTACAATTATTATTATTTTAATTTCTAAAGGAGTTTAGTAATTAATTTAATATTTAGTACTCTCATTTATTCCTAATAAGATTAGGAGACAAATTAATTAAATGAATTTAATTAATTATTCCCATGTGGTGGGAAGCCTAAATTAATTAAAGGAGTTTAATTAATTAAAAGAAATCCCATGTCTAATAGGATTAGAAGGGTTGACCAATGTCTATATAAGAGAAGTCTTATAATAGATATTAGATTGATGCAATTCCAATTATTGGAGAGTACTCCTTTTCTATAAAGGATAGAAAACTAAGGTTAAGCCAAACACCCTCCTTCTTGATAATTCATCTTCCTTGGTGGATCACCTCTAGAGGCCAAACACTTGGGTGGCTAACGTTGATCAAAGGAAGGAATCTAACCCGGAAATTCAAGGAGATCACGAAGAACAAGGAGTTGAACTAGTACCTGTGGAAGCTTCGTTCTACAAGGGTATGATTCCATAACTTCTTATTTATCGTTTTAAATTAATAATTTGCATAAAGGATGATCCGGGTAATGGTTTTGTAGAAATTTTTTAAACTCTGATATACCATGCTTCCGCTAATTTTTGTAATTTGATTGCGTCACGATTTCGTACAAACCCAACATGGGGTGCTCCTGTTTTATTCGTAAAGAAGAAAGACGAGAGTATGCAACTTTGCATTGACTATCGAGAGTTGAACCATGTCACCATCAAAAATAGGTATCCGTTACTTCGCATATTTGATGACTTGTTCGACCAGTTGCAAGGTGCTAAATTCTTTTCAAAGATCGATCTTCGTTCTGGATATCATCAGTTAAAGATTAAAAATGATGACATTCTAAAAACTGCCTTTAGAACTCGATACGGGCATTATAAATTTCTAGTTATGTCTTTCGGATTGACCCATGTTCATGTTACGTTCATGGACATGATGAACCGAATATTCAAAAAATATTTGGATCATTTCGTGGTTGTCTTTATTGATGACATCCTAATATACTCCAAAAGCCTTAAATATTTCTTCATTCGAAAGGAACTCAACATGCGGCAACGACGTTGGCTTGAGCTATTGAAAGATTACAACCATACCATCCAATACCATCTGGGAAAAGCGAACGTGGTAACTGAAGTGTTGAGTAGAAGATTATATGCGAGAACGAGTGCGATGTTGTCAACACAAAGCCCTATTTTCTATGACTTACAAAGGATGGAGATAGAGTTAAAGACTCTAGGGACCCACGTAAAGATGACAAGTATACGCGTAGAACCATATTTAATTGATAAAGTTAAAGCTGCTCAAGCTACAGACCCGAAGCTGATGAATGTGAAGAAGAAAGTACAAGAAGTTGCTATTCCAGAAGCAAGAATCGACAAAGAGGGAATACTTCGAGTCAACTCCAGACTTTGTTTCCTAATGACTCTGATTTGAAGTATAAAATCATGATGGATGCACACAACACACCGTTTGTAATCCATCCTGGGAGTACCAAAATGTATCGTGATCTTCGATATACATTTTGGTGAAGCAATATGAAGAGAGAAATCGCGGAGTTTATCTCAAGGTGTTTAACGTGTCAACGTGTCAAGGCGGATCATCAAGTGCCAAAGGGTCCATTGCAACCACTTGAGATTCCAAAATGGAAGTGGGAACATATTAACATAGATTTCGTTACGGGTTTTCCTAAGGTTTCTCAAGGCATAGATGCAATTTGGGTTATTGTCGATAGATTAACCAAGTTTGCACATTTCTTGCCTATACGAGAGACTTATTCACTTGAACGTCTTGCTCGTATGTACATAAATAAGATTGTAAGACTACATGGTATGCCAGTATCCATAGTTTCTGATCGAGACCCAAGATTCACTTCACGATTTTGGGTCAGCATGCAGAAAGTTATGGGCACCGATTTACGATTCAGTTCTGCATATCATCCTCAAACAGACGGGCAATCAGAAAGGACTATTCAAACACTTGAAGATCTATTGAGATTTTACATTCTAGACTTCAAAGGAAGTTGAGACAAGTACTTACCATTGGTGAAATTCTCCTACAACAACAGTTATCAAGCAAGTATAGGAATAGCTCCATTCGAGGCGTTGTATGGACGAAAGTGTCGTTCTCCAGTATGCTGGGACGAGGTGGGTGAAGCAACATTATTGGGACCAGAGTTAGTACGTATGACTACGGAAAAGATTCAAATGATCCGATAACGTATACAAACGGCACAAGACCGATAAAAGAGTTATGCGGATCTTCATCGAAGGGACGTGGAATTTAATATCGGAGACTATGTATTATTATGTGTTGCTCCATAGAAAGGAGTTACGAGATTCGAAAAGAGAGGAAAGCTCAACCTATGATTTATTGGTCCATTTAAAATTCTCGACCGAGTAGGAACTGTGGCCTATAGACTTGCCTTACCGCCAAGCATGTCTCATGTTCATAACGTTTTTCACATATCCATGCTGCGTAAATATGTGAAAGACCCAAACCACATTATTGAATTAGAACCAGACGAGATAGTCGAAGATTTAACGTATGAGGAGGTACCTGTCAAGATCTTGGATAAGAAGGAGCAGATTCTACGCTCAAATGTTATACCTCAAGTCAAAGTTTTATGAAGAAATCACAATGTTGAGGAAATGACCTAGGAGTTAGAATCTGAAATGAAAGCAAGGTATCCTCACCTCTTCGAAATACCAGGTACGTACGTCAATTTCGAGGATGAAATTTCATAAGGATGGGAGGTTGTAAGACCCCAACTTTTATGAATAAAGATTTAATTTTCTTTATATATTATTTTTAAATAGTAAAGTGTTGATTTGATATAATGTGATAAGTTATGGGTGATATGTCCAAATTTTACAAAGTAGGCAAGTGGTCATAAAATATTCGTTGTGTCGGAGAATATTCTTTTTGTTGGGAAATATTCGTACGACGGCGCAATCATCGGTGGACACCACAACAGAATTGTCGGATATAGAAAGCGACAAGAATAACTTTTTTATAAAGATAACGGCAAGACTTTTACCGTTAAACTGTTGAAATACCCGGTGATAAAGGTATAGTAATACGCGTCGTTGTATAGTAGCACACGGTATTACACAGTATCTCTGATTATTAATTCTTACGTAAGAAGTCACTGAGTATTTTATTCAATAATTGGCACAGTAGTTGCTGCATAGTATCTCATATTATGGATTCAATTATTGTCACAGTATCATCTGCACAATATTTTATATTATTAAATCAATAATTATCACGACACAGTTACTCATATTATTTAATATTATTAGTTAGCATTATTGGCAATGTCTAGAAAGTTTTGTCAAGAAAAGGGGTTAGGTTATTTAATTGCGCGCTAGTAAGAAGAAATCTTTATCGGAAAGTCCCCTCTTTTCTGGTAACAATCTGGTTGTCAATATTGTGAGTTATAATATTAATGATGACTAATTGTTTAAAGGTTGTGTTAATTAAAAGATAAGTGATTTGTGGTGGGTATTTATTCAATTTTTGTTATAAATAGAGGAGTTGTTGTAAGGACCCCTACGTGCCAAATTATTCAAACCGTCGGTAGAAAGTTATCTCAGTTTTGTTTTATTATCATTATAATTGTAATAAAACAAAAAACTTATTATATAAAACAAAAAACTTTTTATTATATATATAAAGTTTGTTTTATTAGAATATAAATAGAATATATTATATTAAATATAAAGTTTTTGGTTTATTAGAATATTTTATTGCGCAGTAATGCATAGTGAAAATCAGACGTAATATTTAGGTTTACTGTGCGTCCGTGAAAATTTTCTTCAGTTCATCCGTGATTATTTTAAATAGTGCCCTACCATTCTCTTATAAATAGGATGCTTAGCTAAGAAATAAAAATCACACTAGAATCAGAGAATTCTTCTTCTATAATATTGTGCGTATTTTTTCTAGTTTAAGAATACTTTGAGTGTAGCTTATAGTGAAAGATTTTGTTAAGAATATCTCCGCTATACCAGTCAGATTTATTCTTCTTCTAAGGTAAATGATGTTATTTTTATACTCGTAAGGGTTGTCATTCTATTCCTTATTAATCTGTGGGAATAACTTGTCTACGCGGACTACCGCATGCATGGTGAATAACCCTTCGTATTCATTCTTTATTAAGTTGTGAAAATGATCTGTCTACGCGGATTACCGCATGACGGATGAAAATTTATTTACAGTTTAATATATTCTTTTATACTCGTTTGGTATATCATTTCTTTTGTACTTGGCAAGGGATATCATTTTCTTTCATATTTCTCCATTTATGTTACAAAATCATTGTTTGTTTCCATAACCTTTTTATTAAATGGTGGAGATCCCTGAAATTAGTAGAATATCCTTGGGATTTGCGTTTCATCTAATATTATTCCATTGGATTATTGGTCTGAACTTTCTTATCAAATTTTAATATTTTCATGTCAGGGTACTATTCATTTGAGTACTATTCATACGTACGGTACAATTGACGGAGTACTATTCACAACAAAATTGGTTTCTTTTTTCTGTCCAAATTATTTTTGATATATGAATATCATCCTTGAATTTTGCTCCACAATTGATTATCGTGTTGACAATTTGAACATTCTTGAACTTGGATAAATTGAATTATAAATATTTAATATTTATCCTTGATCTAACTTGATTTGTTCTTTATATAATTTTTCATTATTTTCAGTCTTAAATTGTGGTGAAAGTTATCTTTGGCCCGTAGTACAAAGATGAACAGTTGATTGATGAATATCTTTGGCCCGTAGTGCAAAGATGAACAGTTGATTGATGAATATCTTTGGCCCGTAGTGCAAAGATGGACAGGTGTTTGGCATGATCATGACAACTGGTGATACAAATGAATATCTTGAACCTGTAGTGCAAAGATAAATTATTAATTTGAAATATTTATTGATTGGTGTTACAGGGATAAAATATTGATGATGGACTTTTAAATTATAGAAGATAGTAGACATCATTCTCTACTTAACTCTTCTAATGGATTGTTATTTCTCTGCAGTTGTTGATCTAAAACTTGTTATCCATAATATTTTATCTGATTTATTGAAGGCTAATGATAATTTATTCTTCATTATCTTAGTCATAATATTCTTTACTGGGCTAGTTGAGCTTACCCTTTTCTTTCATTGTTCTCTTCAAGAAATTAGAATATAGCTAAGACTAGTCGGGAAATGGAGTGATGGTCCGAGATAGCGCTATAGTAGTCCTCACTATTTTATAAAATAGTGTGATAATAATTATAATGAGGACTTATTTGAGCGTTTATATTTTTGTATTATATACGTTCTGTATTGGAGCTCACAGTTTGTGTGGTCGTATTTTGCACGATCGTTTGATATAAAAAGATTTGTATTTGGATTATGTACCATGCATTTGGCGACTCAGAATGGGTTGTGTAAACCTATTTTGGGGGCATCACATGGGTGGGTAACGTTGATCAAAGGAAGGAGCCAATACAGGAGATTCAAGGAGATCAAGGAGAGCAAGGAGTTGAACTCGTATCTGTGGAAGCTAGATTCTACAAGGGTATAATTCTGATTTATCCTTACTTTTCTGTTATTGATAATTAAGCACAAAGCATGATCATGGTGAAGGTTTGTATAAAATTTTTTAAAACCTTATTTATCGCGCTTCCTCCCTTAATTGTGTAATTTGATTGCATGTATGCGCAACATACAAATCCAACAATTTGCTCCAGTGAAACTGTCAGAATATAGGCTGATAAGTGGGAATTATACCCACAAATTGATTACTTTTCTACTTAAGAAAATGCTTGTTCTTATTACTTAATAATGCTTTTATAATACTTTGTTATTATGTTGCTTAATATATGTTTTGTAGGTGTTTTCAGATCATTTCCAGTTTTGAGGGGCATAAAGGCCATTTTTCAGACCTGGCGCCGCAGCGCTACTTCCTAGTACAAATATGGCGCCGCAGCGCCAGAAGGACTTCCAATTCCCTGCATAGGTAGCGCCGCAGCGCTCCTACCCTTAAGAAACATGGCCGCAGCGCTATAACTGACCTTTAAAAGATCTGGCCAACCAGCGCCGCAGCTCCTCAACCATGCCCAAGTTGACGCTGCAGCCCCACTTAAAGACGATGGAACAGAGCCAGTGCCGCCCAAGGTCTAAATCCTGGCGCCGCAGCGCCAGCCCCTATTTTCAGAAGATATTTTTGGGAAATGACCTAGCAGCTGGTGGATGTATATATATATCATTTAGGCTGCCATTTTTGGGAGTTAGACTCCATAGACTCTTTTTCTCTTTTTTTTAGTTAGATTGTTCATTATTCTAAGTTTCTCTCTAGATAATAATCTAGAATAGAAAGAAGCTTGGAATATATTTCCTTCACTTTCTTTGTTTCTTTAGCTTAGTTTAGTTTGTACATATAGATTAAGGATAGATGGGGATTCCTTGGAGCTCAAGAGCTGCTTAGCAACAAAGTTTTGGAAGGCAGATTGAAGAGAGTTCTTGAAGATTGAAGAAGCTTTGACAGAGTTTATTCTTCTCTAGTCTTTCCTTTGATGTTGTTATATATGTTGTATATGTTGCTACTTTTGTTTAGTTTACTAGCTATGAACTAAATTTTGGCTTTAAGATTGTAATGGAACCCTTTGTCTATTTGAATTAATTTACTTTATCTCTTTGGTTGGCACCATATGGGTTGGTTCAATATATATGCTTATTGTGCAATTTGCTAAGAAATTAGTGATTGTTTGGTATTCTATGAGAATTGGAAATGAATCATAGATTGAGACCATTATATGTTGGCATGTGTTTATGATTTGTCTGTATGGACTGCATGATTTGCCTATAGGATAGGAAAATACCTATATGCCATGTGTGACCTAGCAAGAACCTTTGCTTAATTCTTTGTTAGGGATAATTTGATAGTAGTGTGCATACAAGCCAATTATGTATGATGATAAAGCACATAATTTGTAAACAAACTTATTTATTTATTAATAAAATATTTATTTATTAAAGGCATTTAATTATCTACATGGTGCTGTTTTCATAATATGTAAATAACTCATAGTTTTAAGCAATGCTTTTAGAATCATGATGTTGATCATGCTAATGAGATCTAAATTCTTAGAAAGCTTAAAAACTAAAATAGTTCCTAATCATGGGATTACTAAAAAAGGAATTAATAAATCCGGATAGATTAGTACATATGTTGCTTGCTCATTGGATGAGGATGATTGATCTCATAATCATTTGTGTGGAGACACTAAAGCAAGTATGTAGGTGCTTATTGGAGAATAAGTTCATTGAACGTGACTCGCAATGAAATACCTAATGGAGTTTTACTCGCTTGTCAATAGGAATTCCTAATATGATAGTAGTACAAGTGATCCTTGGACTTGAGATCATCATAGTATCTTGTATGTAACAAATTATACTTTGACTTATTCCTTAAGACCTTTTAAGGCATATATAGGGTATGCTTGGGTATAATGAGTTACATATGGAGATAATGAATAATCAATAAAGAATCTACCACCTCTAGTAAAAGAGGAGATATGTCCTATGTGATTCGTTACATAACAACCCAGGAATCCTTGGCCAAGGTGGAATGAAATTAGAAAGGAGTTTCTAATTTGTATTATTTGGAGTTGTGCATTTTTTAATCGAAATACATATGATTAAATAAAATAAGACTTGACAGTAAATTCATATCTTATATTTAATTGGGACATTGTTTGGTGGAAGGATTGAATTGTACGGTAACTATTTACTCACAGGTTCTTTTTGATTAATGTTGAAATCTATATTATCTGAAAAGTCGTTGATCGCTAGGGAGGCTTATCCCTATTGTAGAATAAATATTATTTATTTAAATAGATTATTAGTTTAATTTATTTATTTAAATAAGATTAAAATTATTTTAATTGATTTATTCACAACCGGTTTAATATGGAGAACCTAAAGGGTCACACCATAAAAGGAAGAATAATTATTTAAGAAGGTAATGGCATAATCGTAATAATGCATTAAGTGTAATTAATTTAATTTATGGTGATAGAATTAATTAAATAGCTTAATGTTTATTATTTAATATTTTGGAAATATTAAATATAAATTAATAAGAGGAGTCTTATTAATATTATTATAATTATTATTATTTTATCTTCTAAAGGAGTTTAGTAATTAATTTAATATTAGTACTCTCATTTATTCTAATAAGATTAGGAGGCAAATTAATTAAATGAATTTAATTAATTATTCCCAATGTGGTGGGAAGCCTAATTTAATTAAAGGAGTTTAATTAAATGAAATCCCATGTCTAATAGAATTATAAGGGTTGACCAATATCTATAAAAGAGGAATCTTATAATAGATATCATTTGATGAAATTCCAATTGTTGGAGAGTACTCATTTTCTATAGAGGATAGAAAACTAAGGTTTAGTCAAACACCCTCATTCTTGATAATTCCTCTTCCTTGGTGGATCACCTCTAGAGGCCAAACACTTGAGTGGCTAACGTTGATCAAAAGAAAGAATCTAACCCGGAAATTCAAGGAGATCACGAAGAACAAGGAGTTGAACTAGTACCTATGGAAGCTTTGTTTTACAAGGGTATGATTCCATAACTTCTTATTTATCGTTTTAAATTAATAATTTGCATAAAGGATGATCCGGGTAATGGTTTTGTAGAAATTTTTTAAAACTCTAATATACCATGCTTCCGCTAATTTTTGAAATTTGATTGCGTCACGATTTCGTACAAACCCAACAGTGGTATCAGAGCCAAATATTTATGTAATTATTAATTTATTTTTGATTTCATATACATATGGGTATGTATTTAAAATAATTTATTAGGCATAATTTTATTGTATAAAATTATTTTTCTTAAGAAAAAAAAATAACGTTTTTTTTTTGTGGGACGAATAACAATTTTTTTTTTGGGAGCTAATCTTGAATTCTGCAAAGAAAAGGTATTGTCTCTTTCTTACTCCAAAAAGAAGGTGACCTATCAGGAAATGACTTTTTTTAATAAACCTGCAGGACTCTTTTAATAAAAGAAGGTGACTTCTTTTTAAAAAAATAAATGTGAATTTATATTATATATATATATATGATATATTTATATATTATATTCTAAATAATTTTATAATTAAAATAAAGAGTTTATTTTAATTTTGAAATTGGATTTCATGCAATTTAAAATTGCCCATTAAATGATACTCATATATATATGGAATGTTTTAATTCATGAGATGAATATTTATTTATTGATATATATGGTGATATGTATGATAATAAATGGGGATTGATTATGGACTATTTGACCAATGTGATTGGATTTTATTTTAGTTGAATGCTTGAATGAATGGGTTTTATTAAATGGGGTCTGTGTACCTCGTCTTCTCTAATTTTTTTTTCTTGATGTAAAATTCTATCTCCCTCCTATGTACTTCCCCTTGACTGCTGATCAAGGTTTCTATTTAAATTAAATAGTTTAATGTAATAGAAATAGTTAGAATTATCTTGAAGAAATTGGAGACCAAGGAGCAAAAAGAGCGTGAAGACCCGTTTGTATGGAGCCCGGGTTTAAATGTAATAGTTATATTTAAATTTAAATTCTTGCACTCCTAGGTTTGACCTTTTGGTTCACTTGGTGGCTCTAGTGAACCAAACTAGAATAAAAGTCCATAATCAATCCGGGTAGAATATAGTATTCTATATTGCATGCTAAATATTATATATATTATATTTTATGCAAACATGCTTTGCATGTTTAATAAAATGACGCATATTTTATATATATATATATATATATGTGTGTGTGTGTGTGTGTGTGTGTGTGTGTGTGTGTATGTGTGCATGCGCGCTAAACAAGATGAGACAAATAATAACAAACCCCTCAAAGAAATAATATTAAGTCTGAAGCGTTCAAATGATATTTGGAATATCGAACGTCGCCTTCTAGCATGATAAATTAATAGAGTATTAAATATTTAATATGAGCTTGTTGTGCTATCCACAAGGCGAGTATTGCGCATTTAAGATGTTAATTAATCACATTTGATGCTTATCAAAAAAATTGAATGATCTAGTCTTGTTGTGCTATCCACAAGGACGAACATTTTTCTTTTTTGAATTTATGGAAGTGCTAGGCTGGACTTAACTTAAATCATTTTAGTTCGGATGTGCACACACTTGACCATTATGATTTAAGAGGCAAAATAAAATGAGTTATATAGTGATGTAATTGACAAGAGTTGTCTACCTATTTATTTGTATATCGCTTGTTGTGCTATCCACAAGGTTATATACATTTGAAATGGGATCCTTATTCTCACTAGCAAATCTTTAATTAGATATTGCCGAACTATATAAGTGAAGGTAATATAGTTTGATAAAAATAGTGGGAGATACCAATTTAAAATAAAGACCTAAATTTATTTTGGTATGCAAAATTAATAAAATGAATGTTTGCTAAAATGTTGTTTTTCACATGCAAAATTTTAAAAATGTTTAAATCACTAATCTCACTACGAAGCATACTTGATGCAAACAAGCTTACCGGGCCGAATTATGAGGGCTGGCTAAGAAATCTGAGAATTGTTCTCACTGCTGAAAAGATTTCTTATGTCCTAAATTCAACTATCCCTGAATCTGTTTCGGAAACAGCCTCTGAGGAATAGATTGTCACTTTCAATAAATGGCAAGATGATGCATCTGTGGCTCAATGCATCATGCTCGCGTCCATGAATAACGAGCTTCAGCGTCAGCACGAAAACATGGATGCTCCTACTATGTTGATTCACCTCAAGGAGTTGTATGGTGAACAAAGTAGGACTGCTAGATATGAGATATCTAAGGAGCTCTTCCGATCTCGGATGACCAAGGGCAAAGTGAACATAAAGGAACAAAAGAAATCTGATCCAGCTAGCAAAGGAATGTGCTTCCATTGCAACGAGCCGGGTCATTGGAAGAGGAACTTTCTGGCAAAGAAGAAGCTTGGAGAAGCTTCGACTTCCAATCAAGGTTTGTTTATGATTGAAATTAATTTTTCTGAAAGTCATAATTCTACTTGGGTATTGGATACCGGCTGTGGTTATCACATATGTAATACTGTGCAGGGACTGGTCAGAAGTAGAAAGCTAAGCAATGATGAGGTCATCCTACGAGTGGGGAATGGAGCAAAGGTTGCTGCATTAGCTGTAGGGACTTATTGTTTAGTAATGCCTTCGGGCAAGTCCATTTATCTGAATAATTGTTATTATGTTCCGAATATTATTAAAAATATTATTTCAATTTCTGTATTGGATATGGAAGGATTTAACGTTGTTATAAAGAACAATAGTTGTTCTATTTATAAAGACGATATTTTATATGGTATTGGAAATTGCGAAATGGACTTTATACACTTGACTTACAAGAAAATATTTTTCAAATTGAACAAACTAAGAAAAGGAAAAGAGATGATATTAATTATACTTACATGTGGCACTGTAGACTCGGTCATATCAATGAAACAAGATTATCCAAGTTGCATAAAGATGGACTGATTATGAATCATATCCAACTTGTGAATCTTGTTTCATGGGTAAAATGACTAAATCTCCTTTTAGTGGAAAAGGAGAAAGAGTTACAGAGTTGTTGGCTTTGATTCACACAGACGTTTGTGGACCTATGACGACAAATGCACGTGGTGAGTATTCTTATTTTATTACTTTCACTGATGATCACTCAAGATTTGGATATGTGTATTTAATGAAATACAAGTCAGAATCATTTAAAAAGTTCAAAGAGTTCAGAAGTGAAGTAGAGAAATAAACGGGCAAGAGTATAAAGATACTTCGATCAGATCGAGGTGGAGAATACTTAAGCGGTGAGTTTTTCAATTGTTTCAAAGAAAATGGTATAATCTTACAATGGACTCCTCCAGGTACACCACAGTTAAATGGAGTATCTGAAAGGAGAAATCGAACACTGTTGGACGTGGTTCGATCCATGATGAGTTTTACCGACCTTTCAATTTCTTTCTGGGGATATGCCCTAGAAACGGCTGCATACCTACTTAACAAGGTACCTACCAAATCCGCCCCAAAGACTCCATATGAGATGTGGAAGGGGAGGAAACCAAATATTAAGCATGTTAAGACTTGGGGTTGCCCAGCTTATGTCAAAAAGTTTGAAAATGATAAGCTACAGACTAAATCCGATAAGTGTAGATTTGTGGGATACCTTAAAGAAACTTTAGGGTATTATTTCTATCATCCAACTGATCAAAAGGTGTTTGTTATGAAACATGCTGCCTTCTTGGAAAAGGAGTTTATCCATGAAGGGGTCAGTGGGAGTAAGATATATCTTGAAGAAGTTTAAGAACCACAAATTATCACGGATCAAAGTCAGGTGCCTGACCAAGTAGAAGAACCTACTATACTACACCCTGTTCGTAAATCTGGAAGAGTACCGAAGATACCTGAGAGGTATGGATTCATTATAGAGGATGACGATGAGGTACACATCATGAATGATGATGATCCATTGAATTACGAACAGGCTATGAGTAATAAAGACTCAGGGAAATGACTTGAAGCCATGAAATCCGAAATGGACTCCATGTATGAAAACAAAGTATGGACTTTGGTTTCACCACCTGAAGGCATTAAGCCTATTGGGTGTAAATGGGTCTTTAAAAGAAAGACTGGAGCGGACGGCAAGGTAGAGACCTATAAGGCCCGACTGGTTGCAAAAGGTTTCAAACAAAGACAAGGAGTTGACTATGATGAAACCTTTTCGCCAGTAGCTATGCTCAAGTCCATTCGAATTTTGCTTGCGATTGCAGCTTATAACGACTATGAGATCTGGCAGATGGACGTGAAAACGGCCTTCCTCAATGGGAAACTTGAGGAGGATGTATATATGACACAGCCAGAGGAATTTGTTTCAAAGGTTGGAACAAATCAAGTCTGCAAGCTGCAACGATCCATTTATGGATTGAAGCAAGCTTCTCGTAGATGGAACATTCGTTTTGATGAGACAATCAAAGAGTTTGATTTTATCAAAAACGACGATGAACCATGTGTGTACAAGAAGGTTAGTGGGAGCGCAGTTTCATTCCTTGTATTATATGTTGATGATATATTACTGATAGGGAATGACATTCCTATGCTATAATAGACTAAAATCTGGTTATCTAAATACTTCTCCATGAAGGACTTGGGAGAAGCATCCTATATTTTGGGAATAAAGATCTATAGAGATAGATCTAAAAGGATGCTTGGTTTATCCCAAGGAACGTACATTGATGCGATGCTAAAGAGGTTTAGCATGGAAGATTCCAAAAGAGGTCTCATGCCGATGAGCCATGGAATGCATCTCTCCAAGAAACAGGCCCCAAAGACACCTGAAGAGAGAGACCGTATGAGTAAGATCCCTTATGCTTCTTTAATAGGATCTATCATGTACGGTATGATATGTACTAGACCGGATGTTGCTCATGCACTTAGTGTAACGAGCAGATACTAGTCGAATCCAGGAGAAGAGCACTGGAAGGCAGTGAAGAATATCCTAAAATACTTGAGAAGGACTAAGAAAATTTTTCTTGTCTACGGTGGGTCTGAATTAAAACTCGAGGGCTTCACAGTCTCAAGTTTTCAAACGGACCAAGATGACAGTAAATCTGTTTCGGGGTATGTTTTTACCTTGAACGGAGGCGCAGTGAGTTGGAAGAGTTTCAAGCAGCAAACAGTTGCTGATTCAGTGACAAAGGCAGAGTATATAGCTGCAAGTGAAGCTGTTTAGATGAAGAAGTTCATAACTGAACTTGGTGTGGTTCCTAGCATTGGAGAAGCAGTTCTCATTTACTGTGACAACACAGGAGCAGTTGCACAGACTAAGGAACCTAGGTCTCATCAAAAATCTAAACACGTGTTGCGGCGATTTCACTTGATCAGGGAGATCATTGAAAGAGGAGACGTCACCTTGGAGCGTGTAGACTCTCAAGACAACATTGCAGATTTATTTACTAAAGCTTTAACACAACAGCAGTTTGATCGTCACTTAGAGAAGATGGGTATGAGATACCATGGCGATTGGCTTTAGTGCAAGTGGGAGATTGATAGTAGTGTGCATACAAGCCAATCATGTATGATGATAAAGTACATAATTTGTAAACAATCTTATTTATTTATTAATAAAATATTTATTTATTAAAGGTATTTAATTATCTACATGGTGCTGTTTTCATAATATGTAAATAACTCATAGTTTTAAGCAATGCTTTTAGAATCATGATGTTGATCATGCTAATGAGATCTAAATTCTTAGAAAGCTTAAAAACTAAAATAGTTCCTAATCATGGGATTACTAAAAAAGGAATTAATAAATCCGAATAGATTAGTACATATGTTGCTTGCTCATTGGATGAGGATGATTGATCTCATAATCATTTGTGTGGAGACACTAAAGCAAGTATGTAGGTGCTTATTGGAGAATAAGTTCACTGAACGTGACTCGCAATGGAATACCTAATGGAGTTTTACTCGCCTGTCAATAGGAATTCCTAATGTGATAGTAGTACAAGTGATCCTTGGACTTGAGATCATCATAGTATCTTGTATGTAACAAATTATACTTTGACTTATTCCTTAAGACCTTTTAAGGCATATATAGGGTATGCTTGGGTATAATGAGTTACATATGGAGATAATGAATGACCAATAAAGAATCTACCACCTCTAGTAAAAGAGGAGATATATCCTATGTGATTCGTTAAATAACAACCCAGGAATCCTTGGCCAAGGTGGAATGAAATTAGAAAGGAGTTTCTAATTTGTATTATTTGGAGTTGTGCATTTTCTAATCGAAATACATATGATTAAATAAAATAAGACTTGACAGTAAATTCATATCTTATATTTAATTGGGACATTGTATGGTGGAAGGATTGAATTGTACGGTAACTATTTACTCACAGGTTCTTTTTGATTAATGTTGAAATCTATATTATCTGGAAAGTCGTTGATCGCTAGGGAGGCTTATCCCTATTGTAGAATAAATATTATTTATTTAAATAGATTATTAGTTTAATTTATTTATTTAAATAAGATTAAAATTATTTTAATTGATTTATTCACAACCGGTTTAATATGGAGAACCTAAAGGTCACACCATAAAAGGAAGAATAATTATTTAAGAAGGTAATGGTATAATCATAATAATGCATTAAGTGTAATTAATTTAATTTATGGTGATAGAATAAATTAAATAGCTTAATGTTTATTATTTAATATTTTGGAAATATTAAATATAAATTAATAAGAGGAGTCTTATTAATATTATTACAATTATTATTATTTTATCTTCTAAAGGAGTTTAGTAATTAATTTAATATTAGTACTCTCATTTATTCTAATAAGATTAGGAGGCAAATTAATTAAATGAATTTAATTAATTATTCCCAATGTGGTGGGAAGCCTAATTTAATTAAAGGAGTTTAATTAAATGAAATCCCATGTCTAATAGGATTATAAGGGTTGACCAATGTCTATATAAGAGGAGTCTTATAATAGATATCAGTTGATGAAATTCCAATTGTTGGAGAGTACTCCTTTTCTATATAGAATAGAAAACTAAGGTTTAGCCAAACACCCTCCTTCTTGATAATTCCTCTTCCTTGGTGGATCACCTCTAGAGGCCAAACACTTGGGTGGCTAACGTTGATCAAAGGAAAGAATCTAACCCGGAAATTCAAGGAGATCACGAAGAACAAGGAGTTGAACTAGTACCTATGGAAGCTTCGTTTTACAAGGGTATGATTCCATAACTTCTTATTTATCGTTTTAAATTAATAATTTGCATAAAGGATGATCCGGGTAATGGTTTTGTAGAAATTTTTTTAAACTCTGATATACCATGCTTCCGCTAATTTTTGAAATTTGATTGCGTCACGATTTCGTACAAACCCAGCATAACTTTCTTAGGAATGAGTGGTTATTCCCATAGCTTGGATGTTCCTCTATTTATATTCCCTTTTGAGTGGATTAGAGGGGATATGCTCATACTTACCTTGGAAGAGGTGTGTGAGTACTTGTGAGTTCTTGGTCGACAATCCGTCATGACCATTTAGACCAAAGAGAGACAGTTAGGATATTTAATGAAATATAGCACACCAAGTGTTTGACAGAATGCTAGTGTGGGGTGATATTATGATCTTAGCTTGAAGATCCTTAGATACCTGTCTTCATCCATTTCCTTGCTTTGCTAGTTAGTTTTAATTATTGTAATTACAAATCTTCCTATTTTATTTTGTTCAGACCTGACTTAAGAGATATAAGGTTAATGCTTGGTATATTTTAGGATCTAGTTCTTCGTGGGATCGACTTTTTCTTATCACTGTATTATTTGTTAGACAGCGTATACTTGCGCGAGTTTAGTGATTGCGAAAGCGACCAACAAGTTTTTGGCGCAGCTGCCGGGGAACTATTTATTCTAATATTGTCCAACCTTAATTTCAATCGATTTCGTCTTGATTTGAACTTGTATAGTTGCATTTAACTGGTTTTTGTTTTAAAGTACTTTCAGATATGGAACATAATTTTCAATGGTCTTTTGAGAGGACAATACAACTGTTTCCTCAGAATGCCTACTGTCAGATTGAAGCTGACAATGAAACAACTTACTTTCTTCCAAACTATCAAGAGTATTCACACTCTTGGGACTACAGTCAAGAGCAGTGCTATGATTACAAACTCTCTTACCAGACAAAATTTGAATACCAATCTCTGTCGCCGAATGAGTATGCTTCTAATTTGGAGGAGGTTCTTCCCATGACCTTTAAGCATGAAGATGAGAGAAGTCTTGAGAGTCTCCTATCCGAATTCATAGAGCAGAATGAAGTTCGGATGACAAACCAAGAAGCATCATTGAGAATCCTCGAGCTACAAATGGGGCAAATTGTCAATGCTATCATGAATTCGCCGCAAAGCAATCTACCGCCCGTTATTGATCACAACGAAGAGGCAAGGGAGCAATGCATAGTGGATACGCAAGGAAAAGACAAGTCTCACGAAGTTGTTGAGGAAGAGGTTGGTGTGCTTAGGGACCAACTGAAGATTTCTGAGGTAGAGATGGAGACGATCATAGTTGAGTGTATGGTTAACAATGATGAACAGGTTAGAATCACGCTCGAAGCTGTGGAAAGTCCAAGGGACTCGACTGTGTACGAAGAACGCTTCTATTTTGATAAAAGAGGTGAATTAGTGGATAAGTCAAATTTGGAGCGATTTTTCGTGCCAATGGATGAAGTGAAGTCTAAGGCTCACCATTATTCCATGTCCGCCAAGCTAATCAAAGAAAAGACAAAGAGGCGGCATGAAAAGGTTTTCTTTACATATAAGCCGGATTGAGAGTAACTGCTTATAGTCAAGCTGACGACTGAAAAACAAGCGCTTGGTGGGGAGGCACCCCCATCTCAGTATCATTCTTTTATTTTCTGCTTTATGTTTGTGAATATCACGTTTCCTTCATTACATACTAATTTAGTACTAGTATAGTATATCCTCATGTTTGTATAGCACAGTAGGCTGTACATATGTTTGTATATAAGTCTTTAGTTTTTTATAGGAATTTTTGTTTTTATGTGCTAATTGGTTATTGCTGATACAGGAAAATTTTTATAAATCTTTCAAAGTTGCAGAGATGGCGTTGCAGCGCCAGTGTTAGGCCAAAAGCTGGCGCCGCAGCTCCAAGAGTCTTAAAAATTCCCTGCATACTTAGCGCTGCAGCGCGTATCAACGTAGATAATATGGTGCCGCAACGCCAAAGCCAAGTAAATTACCTGCATACCTAGCGCCGCAACGCCAGCCAAAGAACAAAAGCCAGCGCCACAGCGCCAGTAGCAAAAATCTATTTTTAAAAACAGCCAAAGCTCGGTAGTTTAAGCCATTCTCTTCCATTCTCTTGACAGAACAGCCCTAGCCACCCCAAGAGATTGCCAAAACACAATTTCTCCCACCAAACAACCAATCAATTCTCCAACTTAGGCCTCAAATTCCAATTGTGGTTCTTCAAGTGCATCAACTGAGATCTCCATTCAAGGGTTTTCAACCTAGTGTTCTCAAGCTAGTAAGGTACATTGGAATTTCTTTTTACAAGGCTATTGAGTTGGGTTTTGCTTTTTGTATTTGTTGGGCTGTCTTTTTCTTCTATTTCGGTTGTTGAATTTCCACTAAGGGAAATTTGGATTTGAAGCTAGTACAAACAAGATGCTGTCTGATTAGAGTTTTAGTTGCCACGCCAGGTGTTTGTAGAAATTTCTCAAAGAGATTTGGAAGGATTTTTTGCTCGTTTCTACACGAAATTACTGGGTTGTTAGTGGAGTTTACTTTGTGGTGTTCAAGTGAAGTCTTGCATTAAAATTTTATTGGTTTTTGTTAGGACTTTTGCTTGAAATTCTGAAAATGACGACCAGGCGCCAGAGGCTTAACATTGCTTCCAAATTTGTCAGTGAAGAGGCGTGCATGAGGCACAATCATGACTTCATCACAAGAAACCTTGTGCCTGAGCGAGGGTTTCAGCCGGACCATCCTCAAGATGGCGAATTAAGGGCGATGATTTATGAGCGAAAATGGATAAATTTCACTAAACAACCTGAATCGGCCGTTGTTCCAGTGGTGCATGAATTTTATGCTAATGCAAGCACCGCTGGTCCGGCCGTGGTTAAGGTCCGAGGTCAGTAAGTGGTGTATGATAGTCATGCCATCAATGCTTATTTCGGGATGCCGAATTATGATGGAGTTGACTACCCCAAACTGGGGCGTCGCGACTATATTTTAAATGATATTATCCAGCGGCTTTGCATACCCGAAACCACATGGACAGTCTGTGCATTGTCGGGCGAAGAAATTAGCTTTCCACAGAGCGCACTTAATTCCAATGGGCTGGCATGGTATACTTTCATGTGTGCCAATCTCTTGCCTACTCGTCATCTCACCAATGTGACTAGAGAACGAGCGATCCTATTATTTGATATTATCACTAGATTGGACATTGATATTGGTGTTATAATTTGTGAGTACATCCAACGGGCGATAATGACAAACACGTCTATCGAACTTCCACATCCGTCATTGATCACCCGATTATGCATGCGAGCAGGGATTCATTGGGGATTTGATGAGATCACAGTGCCGCCCATGTCAGTTATTTGTGGACCTTTTTCTCCATAGCTTATTAAGACTGAGGCTGGAACTTCTCAGGGGCCAGACACAGGGTCATCTGCACAGGGACCAAGGGTTGACATTCTTGCTTCTATCACCCTCCTACAGCAGAGTCAAACTGAGATTGCGCAGAGACAAGTGAGGCACATAGCTGCTCTCGCCCAAAGACAAGATATTATGATGTAGTTTCAGGCTGGGATCGCCAACACTATGGACGGCATTTACACATTCTATGGAGGTGAGAATCTTGGCACATTCTATAAATTTCCAGAGCCCCCTGTTTTCCCACCCTTCCCACCACCATCTCCACCTGCAGAGGATCCTTGAAGAGAATGCAAACTACCACCTCCTTTCTCCATACTCAGCCAATGAGGGCATTGGCCAACTCAAGTTTGGGGGTGTAGTAGCTTTATCAGCTTTCCTTTATCTGCTTTTGATATTATGTTAGGATGCCATTAGCACGGTTATTTCTGTTTTATTAGTAGTTTTGAGCTGCAAAGTTATATTACTTGCAGTTATGGATATTATTATTAATTTTTGGATGCATGGATCGTTGTGGAATGTTTATTGCTTATTTTGTTATGTATTTTCTACGTGCAACACGCAAGTGTGCGTGGTCAACAAGTAATACAATGATAAATCAAAGATCGTACCCACAGAGACAATAATTACTATTTAATCGAACAAGTACCAATTTTAGAGTATTTCAACTTTATCAAACTAACAGCAAATAGATATGTTCTTCTATAACTAACTTAATAATAAAAGTAACCACACACTAAATCGAGATCTTAACAGAATTGAGAGAATTAAGCCTACAATTTCACTTATTATTTCATTTCAGATAAAATCTTTTGACCACAGTTTATTCCAATTACCCCAGGTTATTAATCGAAAACACTAATGTAGATAAAACCACCTCACGATGCATAATATCCGTACTTATTTGTATCCACATATGATAGATTCAAATAAGACATCCCAATTAACTAATTCACTATATTTCTATGTGAATTACAATTAACCAGAATTTATTACCAAGTTCTCTTTCAGATTACATACGGCGTAAAGGAATACATCTATCCTAAACACGAATCACGAATTCCAACTATGCAGAATTCACAAATATATGTCACTATGGCCAGTTCTAATCTCCTATGTTCCTTCACAAGTTCATAAGAAATAACAGAATAATCGTTGATCAGGCAATTATATAAATAAATCACACACATAGAGAATAACCTGGGAATAACCTCCATAAACTGGATTTAAAAATAATTAATCCTCCATTACATACTAAGATCCGTCATAGGCTTAAATAAATAATTAGTTCATAACGAATGAAATAAAATCTACAATCCACATAGTACTAATCATAACGAATACAAAGATAATATGGATTGAGAAAGATAGGAATATAAAACTCCTGTCGTTACTGTCTCCAAATTGCTCCGTGTTCATCCAATCACGCTCCGCTTCAATTCTCTTCTTCTAGTTCAGATCCACAAAAATCCCCTCTCAACTAAGGTTTATTATTTTAATTGAAAACTAATAAATAAACTAATAATAAAACTCCACTATTAATAATACTAATACTAATACTCCACTAATAATCCGTGGCTCCCACTCCACTAAACTATCTCCTATATATATATACCCCAGACTCCTTTTATAACTAAACTATATTATAATATATATTAATAAAACTAAAATCTAATATTACGATTGAATAATGTATGTTTCTCCTTATTTGCTTCCACTTGCGTCAGATCCGTGTCCCACTCGTGCTGCTGCATGTATCCGTGTCCAACTAAGATAAGAAGACCAACTGTTCGCCTCCCCGCTCTAGCGGGGATATCCTTTCTTAATGACTAGCCTCAGCGGGGGTGGGTACTGTCCGCGTGCTGAATTTTTGCTAATGACCCGCTCCATGATTGCATAACCCGCTCCTTTTTCACTTTGCTAGAAATTTTCATGGCTAGTATCCAGATTGAGTATGCCCCCACTTGATATTGCTTATATGAGCTTGATTTCATTTAATTAGAGAAATTGGGCTGCATATTAAACGCGGTCCACTTGCTAATCATCTTGATGTTAAAGCTTTTCATTATTCCATGTAAATAAAGACTTGCTTGCATGATTCCTTGGTCCATAAATTGCTCAATTTGTCTCTCCATTATTTCCACTTCTCCTTTTACGCCACTTTCGTATCCATTCCGTTACCTACACACAAGAGTATAAACCAAATAAAAATGATATGAAAATTACTTAAAAACAACGAGAATCACTCTATAACGAATACCGATGAGTAGGTATAAAACCCACTCATCATATTTCTATCCATGCTAGAACCCTAAGGCTTAACTGTTTATATGATTGGAGGGTTATATTTAGAAAAATTTTTGATTGTGACAAATGATATGTGTGTTATGGCTTTGTCAAAATGGTCAAGCAAGTATTAATAAATCTTAGATTGCTTTCTAGTGAATACTGATGTTGATCCTTTCTACCCTTTGAGCACGTACCAACTGTGATAATCAGTTGTATTTCATTTTGGACTTAATTGGTAATTTGTAAGGAAATTTTTTGCTTTAGCTCTTGCGAACTTAAGTGAGTCGATGTAGTAAGATTTAGATCTTTTTGCAAGTTCGGACACATTCAAGGTCTAATAGCTACTATAAAAAAAATAAATATATATATATATATAATGAATGAAATAACCTGAGTTGGCTAAGTTTGATTACGTGACCTTTGTTACTCGAGTTAATAGATCCTTAAGGGTGTTTTACATCTAATGCCCTAAAGCCATTTGGTTTGGGAGCCATTGATCAAAAGCTTGCTACATGGGTGACTCTGAATAGCCTAAGGTGATTAGACATTGCACGGTCATACGTAAGGTTGCATTGAAAATTATAACGGAAAAGAAAATTCTAGTTTGGCTTAAATTTGGCTATGTGGCTAGTTTTACTTGAATTATTAGATTCTGAGGGGTGTTCTACTCCTAGTGCCCTAAAGTCGTCTGGCTTGGGAGTCACTGATCAAAAATTCATTACATGGGTAACTCAGCCTAAGATAGCCGAATTTTGCACAAGTACAGTCTAGCCATTATTATGCTAATGCCGGGTGGTTTGTTCTTGCATTTGTGTCTTATTCTGAAGTCTTGACGTAGCTTGAGCGTTTTGAGTAAGCATTTTCCTTTGGGCAATTTGTCTATGTTTTTGAATCACATGCACGGATATGGATCAGTAGCAGTTTAATATAGAACTTTGATCTAGCCGTTTTTATTGCTTTGCTTTTATTTTGAAATTGCTATTCTTATCCTTGAGGCTGCAATGCAGGTACATAGTAGTTAGTCTGATTCTTAATATAGTTAATTTTATAGTGTATTTATCATATTTTTTCTTGAGGACAAGCAAAAGCTTAAGTTTGGGGGCTTGATTAGTGGGAATTATACCCACTAATTGATTACTTTTTTACTTAAGAAAATGCTTGTTCTTATTATTTAATATTACTTTTATAATGCTTTGTTATTATATTGCTTAATATATGTGTTGTAGGTGTTTTCAGATCATTTCCAGTTTTCAGGGGCATAAAGGCCATTTTTTCAGATCTGGCGCCACAGTGCCACTTCCCAGTACAAATATGGCGCCGCAGTGCCAGAAGAACTTCCAATTCCCTGCATAGGTAGCGCCGTAGAGCTCTTATCCTTAAGAAAAATGGCGCCGCAGCGCTATAGCTGACCTTTAAAAGATCTGGCCAACCAGCGCCTCAACCATGCCCAAGTTGGCGCTGCAACGCCACTTAAAGACTGTGGAACAGAGCCAGCGCCACAGCGCCGCCCAAGGTTTAAATTCTGGTGCCGCAGCGCCAGCCCCTGTTTTCAGAATATATTTTTGGGAAATGACCTAGCAGCTGGTGGATGTATATATATATCATTTGGGCTGCCATTTTTGGGAGTTAGACACCTTAGACTCTTTTTCTCTTCTTCTTAGTTAGATTGTTCATTATTCTAAGTTTCTCTCTAGATAATACTCTAGAACAGAAAGAAGCTTGGAATACATTTCCTTCACTTTCTTCGTTTCTTTAGGTTAGTTTTGTTTGTACATATAGATTAGGGATAGATGGGGATTCCTTGGAGCTCAAGAGCGGCTTAGCAACAAAGTTTTGGAAGGCAGATTGAAGAGAGTTCTTGGAGATTGAAGAAGCTTTGACAAAGTTTATTCTTCTCTAGTCTTTCCTTTGATGTTGTTATACATGTTGTATATGTTGCTACTTTTGTTTAGGTTATTAGCTATGAACTAAATTTTGGCTCCAAGATTGTAATGGAACCCTTTGTGTGACACCCCCAAATCCGGGTACTTCGTTTCCACATGATTTGGTGTTCACTTTCTAACTATAACAACATCTACCCAATATAATATCAAAATAAATTACAACCTTTAATTAAAATAATGAAATCTCCCTTAAAACAAGGGTTACAACCTTTCAAAAATAATCCCAGGGTTTAATCTAACCTTGACATAATAAATAAGTGCGGAAAATAAAATATAACATTAAAGTCTCTTACAATCATTTTAAAAATAATACAACAAGTTTTTACTTGTTTTGCTTTCCCTTGCCTTTACTCGTAGACGGGGCATCAACATTATCTACTTTAACTGCAATTGTTATTTAATGAAAGAGTGAGCAAACAACAACTCGCTGGAGTTTAACAATAATAAATATATGAAAGAATATCTTTAAAAAGTTTTGAATAACTTAGCTTACTTCAACCATAAAGAATTGAATAATAATTCTCTATCAACATTAAAATTCGAATATAGAATACATCTGAGGGTCGTAAGACCTTTGAACTCTTGTCCTAGGTTATAAACATTTCTATTTAAACGTTTAACAGTCAATAAGACTATGGATCTTAACTCGTACTTAGGGGGATCAGCCCTTTGTACCATGTATTGTGCACAAACATCTTAACGCTTTTGCATTGTAACCTCTCCTAATAATTAGGGTTGTTCATCTCAGTATTTTGAATACAAGTCCGCACCAAAGAAAGTTTGGTTTGGATAAGCTTACAAGGGCAATTTAGAATTCACGTTCATCAACTAAGGATTAGTTGAATCGACTTTCAATAATTCATAAATAAAAGAATTATGAATTAACATATGCTTTAGAAGTAAACTTAAAGCATTTAAAATAATAAACTGGATCTTACTTGAACAATAAGTCAAGATCACTTCAATTAAGTAAATAATTGTCCAGTACATAAATGAAAAGGACATTCTTAATAATGAATATATAAACTCAAAGAACTTGCATAAAAGTAACGAGTTTAGGGTTTAGAAGACTTGCCTTAAGCGCAAGCTACTTAACACAATCACATACTTTAACACTTCCTACATACATACACAATTAATCACATAACCTAAATTAGTTACACATAACTAATTCACATAATTGGTTAACCCTCATGGTTAACTCACTCTACTTAAATAAATAATAATCAACCCTCATATAGTTAATCACATCACATAAACATACTCGCATAATTAAATCAATTATATATTTAGCTAAATTATAATTAAACAATTACAATTCAAACACTTAATCAAATTATAATTACTTAAATTATAATTACCTTTTAAATTATAAAAAAATTATAATTTATAATCAATTAACTACATCATGCAGTATAATCATGAAATTATCAATTTATAATCCATAATTAAACATGCATTTATTCTAACTTAAATATTTCATTAAAGTTTTCAAAACTTCTTTTTCGCAAATTATGAAATTCAACTTCATGTTAACACATGTTATAGCCACTGGATACATACTCATCATCATAACCAACTGAACTTAGGCTATCAAATAAGACTGCTCAATTAAACCAACTTTTGGCCTCTGCACAACCAGCGGCGCAGCTGCGCAGCCCAAGGCTTTGCCACCGGTGCAGCTGCGCAGGTGCTCAACCTGGGAAAGGCAGCCGGCGCAGCTGCACTGCTTCTGGCTGTGCTACCGGCGCAGCTGCGCAGGTACACAGACAGAAGCAGGCAGTGCAGCCTCCCTGCTTCACCGATTAAACCCAAACATTCCAACAACGACAATTACAAGCTAATGAAACAGTGTATAACACATACTCTGAAACAATACACGCATATAACATGTTTCCAAACACAAAAACCATCTAAACAACAATAATCAAAAGTTTTAGAAATTAATTTTGATATTTTTCATAAAACTCATATTTTCTCAAAACAATTCTCTGTAATTCAAATTCTTCACCAATTTAAATTACAATACATGCATTATTATCATGATTCAAGGTAGTATCATAGACAATTCTAAACAACATACTAACATATACCAATTTCTCAATGTAAAACCAACCATAATATATAAACTCATGTAAACGAAACTTTTCCATGAAAACTCGTTTTTACCACAATTCAATTTCTAAAACTTGTACATGGCATATAATTCAACTATGAACAACATAGTAATACAATTGCTACATATATAATCATGTTTACATTACTTCCATGAACTTTCATATTCACAGAGAAGTCAAAATGCGAATAAACTTAACAAAGTCTTAAAACTATAAAATATCTTTTTTCTTAATAGAAGTGAAGAAGATGATGATGCTTGCTTGATTCACACAAGTTTTCCCTTCTTTCTCATCTTCTTCTCTTCTGTGTTCTACCTTTCTTTCTCTGTTCTTTTTCTCTCTTTGTTCTTTAGCTAGACTTAGGATATAATAAACTAACATAGTTTTTTTTAACGTGATATAGGAACATATAACTGATATATCATAATACGCATACTCATTACAATTAAATTATCAATTACACAATTCAAAAGCCCTTTTGGCTTATTTGGCAACAAGAATTTTAAAAAAAACAGTTTTATTAAATCTAGACATGGTTTAGGGTAAATCAGGTTTAAACTAGTGTAAGGTCCTGTTTGACAAAAGTCTTTTAAAACACAAGTAAGGGCCTTGTTTGGTTAAAATCATTTAAAAAAAACTGTTTTCTTTATTTTAATTAATCATCTAACACATATTTTAATGTTACACTTTAATTAATTAAATATTACTCATCTAATTTAATCAATTAAAATGTAACATCAATTAATCACATAAAATTGTCACATAATTATAATTACTCGCTAATTACAATTCATGTAACACTTCATCACATAATTCATCTAATTTAATTATCTCAATTAAATTAGAACTATAATATAAAATTAATATACATCAATCAGATGAAATATTAAACATTCATTTAATTAATATATATCACTTAATTAAATCACTCCATAGAATCACATAATTTATCTATTTAACTCAATAAATAAATCACATAAAATATTTATTTAACTCAATAAATATTTTAAATTATCATATAAAATCACAATCGTTACACTTTATCTATTTGAATTGATTTACTTTATCTCTTTAGTTGGCACCATATGGGTTGGTTCAATATATATGCTTATTGTGCAATTTACTAAGGAATTAGTGATTGTTTGGTATTCTATTAGAATTGGAAATGAATCATAGATTGAGACCATTATATGTTGGCATGTGTTTATGATTTGTTTGTATGGACTGCATGATTTGCCTATAGGATAGGAATATACCTATATGCTATGTGTGACCTAGCAAGAACCTTTGCTTAATTCTTTGTTAGGAATAATTTGCTTAGGAATGAGTGGTTATACCCCTAGCTTGGATGTTCCTCTATTTTTATTTCCTTTTGGGTGGATTAGAGGGGATATGCTCATACATACCTTGGAAGAGGTGTGTGAGTACTTGTGAGTTCTTAGTCGACAATCCGTCATGACCATTATGACCAAAGAGAGACAGCTTGGATATTTGATGAAACATAACACACTAAGTGTTTGACAGAATGCTAGTGTGGGGTGATATTATGATCTTAGCTTGAAGATCCTTAGATACCTGTCTTCATCCATTTCCTTGCTTTGCTAGTTAGTTTTAATTAGTGTAATTACAAATCTTCCTATTTTATTTTGTTCAGACCTGACTTAAGAGATATAAGGTCAATGCTTGGTATATTTTAAGATCTAGTTCCTCGTGGGATCGACTTTTTCTTATCACTGTATTACTTGTTAGACCGCGTATACTTGCGCGAGTTTAGTGATAGCAAAAACGACCAACATGGGCCACCTGAGGGGACAGCACTAGAGCTGGATGGATCAAAAGAATCTGCCTCCGATGGATCTCTGCCCAAATGCCTAATGAAAAAATGTGCCTGATCTAACCGCTGGGTCAAGCTGGCAATCTTCTTCAAATGAGTGGGTTCTCTGACACAGACAATCCAGTCTGTCATCATCACTGACCTGGGAACCATATCCGCCATGAACTGAGTGGTGCGGGTCTGAGCTCCAATGGTGCGAGGAGTCCACCAGTGATGAAAGGCATCCAGAGTGTAAGGACCTGATAAAGTAAAGCCATCTAAGCCCATTAGTGGAATCTCTTTGACCGGCTGAGATAAAGACCAATGGCGTATAGCAGGAGGAAGATATGGAATGCGAATCTCCCCTGTAGTGCTCCTGATAGCACACTCTCCCAAGTAGAGCTCTCAGCCTCCCTCAGTCAAGAAAGGGGTCCGACGAGTGGATAATACATACTCTGTCCCGGTCGAAAAATCGTCCTCGAAACCAACTGTTAGATGATCAGGGGTGTGTAAGGAACCCATGTGACGACGTCGGCAGTCAACAACTCTAACCTTCTGCCACAGGGACCTCTGCCAAGGTGGAATAATACCAGCGACGTCCCCGTGAGTAGGTATCCAAACCTAAAGTAGTAGTTGGGCGTAGGCAAGGGAGCCTCTCGTATGCCCAAAATTGAAAATACAAAGATTAAATATTCGCAGTGATAAGATTGACAACCTGAGTGAGGGAAATTAAAAGATAAAGGGAAATCACTCACCAGCAAAAATGGGTAAAAGCCTAGCTAAGCCTCTGTCACGCCCTCTGAGCGTAGGCGCATCCCTCGAAGGAAGTAGGCAAAGGTGAATGAACCCCAGTTAAAATCCCTAATGCGGTCCACATCGCGAGTGGCGCTGACCAAAGCAAAAGAGACCGTCGAGGAGTTGTCCGCTAGGAAACAACCCCTGATGATGACCAAGAACAATCGTCGAAGAATGTAATCTCTATCCCTCTGATCAACAGGATGAGGCTCAGACAACTCTCAACTCAATACATCAATGCTCAAAGGGCCAGAATGGACAGCCCGACCCTTGAGGGCCGAAGGAGGAACCCCTAATAGGGATTGAACCGTAGCTGGAGAAATATTAGCCACTAAAGGCACCGGCTCCACTGTAAACTCCATCCTAGTGATGAACTGCCAGTCCATCAGTGTCATCATCACTTCACAGTCCAGTAGGTGAAGAGACTGAGTTTGGTGAAACCAGTGCTTAGATAAAGCCCTCAGATAACCCCAGGGGCAGCGACGGGGTGAAATAGATAAGAAGGCCTCACAGCCACTGTGACACCCCCAAATCCGGTATCTTAATTTCTACAGGATTTGGTGTTCACTGTTCCAATATCATACAACTATCTACCCATAAATAATGAAATTCATTTATTAGATAAATAAATCATCATCTTACATCATCTGAAATAAAAGTATATCATAAATCCCAGGTTATACTTAACCTTAAATATCTGTTGCGGAAACGTAAATAAATAAGTCTTAAATCATCACACATAAATCTTAAACTTTAACATTATTCATGACAACACAAATCTTCATCACTTGTTAGCTTTTCCTTTGCCCTTGCTACTAGAAGGTACATCACTTCGTTCATTATTAGCTGCAATGTTATTATGCAAGAGTGAGCACGGATGCCCGCAAGTATAAAAATATGACAGAATAATAACATGCGAGTGAAAGAATTCTGAATAACAGAAAGCTCAACATTTGAATCAAGAATATTAACCAAGAGTCAAATTACTTCTCAACTTTTGAATCAAGAATATTAATCAAGAGTCAAATTACTTCTGAGGGTCATTAAGACCATGAACCGAGTCTTAGGTTGTCAAGTATATTAACCTTTCCAACCTTTAACAGTCACAAGACTATAGACTTTACTTCTCGTACTTAGGGAGATCAGCCCTTCGTACTGATACTGTGCACATTATCTTAACGCTTAAAGCATCTTCATTAATCCCCTACATTAGGGTTGTTCATCTCAATTTGACATCAGAATCCGTACCAAATAAAGTTGGTTTGGATAATTCAATAAATGATATTCATATTGAATATTAACTTCTCAAGGTATACAATCGAATAAGTATTGTACACTTAAATGATACTTTTAAAAGAATCATGGCATCTCATGTGAAATTCTAAACTTGGATATTCAAGAGTAAGAATTTTCTCAACAATAGTAATTAAGCATAGCAATTTCTTAATTAAAAGAGTTTAGTTTAGGAAACTTGCCAAACAATAATAATAAGTTAGGGATAGAAAACTTGCTCAATATAAAGATTTGAGTCTAGGAAACTTGCCTCGTGCGCAAGCTACAAGTATTACTCACTTCTTTAATTACTCTTACCTATCAATACATTCACATTATCAATTAATCACAAGTTCGATATGATTATTGATTTACAATAGTATTCTTCAAACTCATTATTAGGTTTTCAAATAATGGTTTACGTTGATTAATTAACTTGTTAATTAATCACGTAACTTAAGTTATTAACTTGTATTAATAACTCATTACATACATAACATGTCTTCATGTTAATTAGATTTAAAATAATGTCTTAATGTTTATAACACATTATTTAACCTTTATAAATAATAGTTTAAGTCACGTAATTAATTTATTAATTAATCACATAACATAAATTATTAAACTCATTTCAACATTTTATCATATTTATACAACATGTGTTCATGTTCACTAGACTCAAAACACATTTCACAAATTTTCAACACTTAGCAATTTTTTTCAAAAATTCAGGCCTGGCGCGGCCGCGCGCCGTTTAGCCTTGCACCCGGCGCGGCTGCGTTTTTCCAAAATTTCCAGTTCGCGAAGAACACTGAAATTCGGCTATTTTCTACAATTTTACCCTAATACACTGATTTATAGTGTTACCTATGAAGTATAAACTTCACAAGAACATATATATCACTTATACATGTTCTTAATCATTTCAAGTCATATAATTACATAATTTAAAACCATCAATTTCATTGTTCTTCATAAATTTTATAAAATTTAATGAAAAATATAAAATCTAACATTACGGATTCGTTACTACATCGAATCCGTTCATTTAATTCCATTCTCTTTGTTTAAACATATACACTTATAATCAAACGTCAATTTAATCAAAACATATGATTACAACATGTATTTCACCCATATGGGTTATTAACCCATATTCAACACTCTGTATTTTTGAAAAATCCAACTCTTAACAAAATTTCTTGGTGTGATCAGTGTAAATCATACCTACATGATTCTACACATAATATCAACATATATGATTACATATATAAACATATCTTGGTTTAATTTTTCAAAATAATTATTAACAGAGAAAATTTGAACATATATTTAAATAAACTCTGTGATTTCCAAAAACCCAATTAAGGCCATCTTAAATAAAATTGATCCTTTTAAATCATGATTATATATTATAAAACACGTTATCATCACATACCCATATAGATAAAATTATATCGTAACCCAATTGGGAAACCCAATTTCACAAAAAACTTAAAAGTACGTATTTAAGAAATCTTAATTTTGAAAACTTAAAAGAAGAATTACCCTTTAGTAGTGAAGATAAATCAAAGTTAATAACACAATGATCTCTCAATTCTTCCTTTTTCAATTTCTCCCAATCTCTTCCTCTTTTTCTCTCTGAATTTTTCTGATATTTCTAAGTGTTTCTCTGATAATGGATTAGAAAAAACAACGTATACGTATTATAAATATTACCGTTGTAGACTAACTCCTCCTAAGGCCTTGTTTGGCTTGTTCCCTTATTCTTTTTCCATTTATTTTAATTAACTAGTTTACTATATAGTTAATTGTCACCTTACTTATTGATTAATTAATTTTATTTAAATTAATTAAATAAAATAAGATAATTCACATTAAATCACATTGTCACATAATTAATATTTTTATTTATTAATTATGTCAATTCATTAATTCATTAATTAATTATTAAATTAACTAAAGTAACATATGCTTATTTAATTAATTCAATTAATCAAATAAACTCAATTAAATATATTCTTTGAACAATTAAATTACTCCATATTAATTTAATTAATGTCACACATATAATTAAATTAATCTACCACAAATTCATGAATTAATTATTTAATTCAATAATTAAATCATTAAAATATTTATTTATCTCCATAAATATTCAAATAACTTTACAAAATTCTCGTTCGTCACATCTTTCCCCCCTTAAAAGGATTCTGTCCTCAGAATCACGGTTCGATTCAATAATTTCGTCCCATTATAAATATTCAAACAACTTTGAACTATTAAATCACTACACATTAATTTAATTAATGTAACACATATAATTAAATTAATCTACCACAAATTCATGAATTAATTATTTAACTCAATAATTAAATCATTAAAAATATTTATTTATTTTAATAAATATTCAAATATCTTTACAAAATTCTCGTTCGTCACATATTTCCCCCCTTTAAAGGATTCTGTCCTCAGAATCACGTTCACCTATTCAAGAAAATAAGTGTGGATAATTATTCATCATATTCTCTTCGAGTTCCCACGTAGCTTCTTCAGCGTTGTGGTTCCTCCAAATTACCTTAACAGAAGGTATTACTTTGTTCCTGAGAACTTGCTCTTTCCTGTCAACTATCTGAACAGGAACTTCTTGGTATGATAAATCTTTCTCAAATTGTAGGGGTTCATATTCTATCACATGTTTGTAATCGGGTTTATAACGTCGTAATACCGACACGTGGAAAACGTTGTGGACATGCTCCAGTGCCGGAGGTAAAGCTACCTCATAGGCTACTTCTCCAATTCTTCGGAGTACCTCAAAGGGTCCAATGAACCTTGGGCTCAATTTTCCCTTCTTACCAAATCTGATTTTTCCCTTCCAAGGAGAGACCTTCAAAAATACAAAACTACCCGATTCAAACTCTACATTCTTGCGGTGTGGATCGGCGTATTTCTTCTGCCTATCCTGAGCCGCTACTAATCTTGTCCGAATTACTTTAACTATTTCTGCCGTTTGTTGGACTAACTCTGGTCCTAGCAATTGTCTTTCACCAACTTCATCCCAATACAGTGGAGTTCTGCACTTTCTACCGTACAACGCTTCGTAAGGCGGCATACCAATACTAGCGTGGTAACTATTATTATAACCAAATTCTACAAGCGGCAAATGATCATCCCAATTGCCTTTAAATCCATTATGCATGCTCTAAGCATATCCTCTAATGTTTGGATTGTTCTTTCACTTTGCCCGTCAGTCTGAGGGTGATAAGCGGTGCTCATCCTCAACTGTGTTCCCATGCATTCTTGTAGTCGCTTCCAGAAATTCGATGTGAAGCGTGGATCACGGTCAGAAATAATTGACACTGGCACCCCGTGCCTCGAAACAATCTCTTTTACATATAACTTCGCCAATTGTTCTAGGTTAAATCTGATTTTGATAGGAAGAAAGTGTGCGGATTTAGTTAATCGGTCGACGATAACCCATACTGCGTCATAGCCTTTCTGGGTCGTCGGAAGGCCAACAACAAAATCCATTGTAATATGTTCCCATTTCCATTCTGGGATTTCTAAAGGTTGTAACAAACCACTTGGTCTTTGGTGTTCTGCCTTGACCCTTTGGTAAGTCAGACACTTGGCAACACAATCGGCAACGTCCCTCTTCAAATTTGGCCACCAAAAGTGTTGTCGTAAATCCTGATACATCTTGGTACTTCCGGGGTGAATGGAATACCTCGAACTATGAGCCTCGCTCAGAATGTCCTCCTTGATTTCTGGTATTGGCGGTACCCAAACTCTACTTTCAAATCTCAAAAATCCTTCGCTATCCATTTTAAATCTAAGTTCAGTCCCTTCAGATATCTTTTTCTTTACTTCTTCACATTCCTTATCCAGGATTTGTGCTTCCTTAATCTTATCCAATAAAGTTGTACCAGCTTGCATTTGGAACAGTTTCTCGTCAGTCTCCATTGGACATCCTACTTCCAATTCCAGCTTTTCCATTGCTGAAATTAATTCTTCCTGTGCTGTCAGCATCATCAACTTTTCTCGACCCTTTCTGCTTAAGGCGTCGGCTACAACATTCGCTTTTCCTGGGTGGTATAAGATATCACAATCATAATCCTTTATTAACTCCAGCCACCTTCTTTGGCGCATATTCAAGTCTTTCTGTGTGAAAATATACTTCAGACTCTTATGGTCTGTATATATTTCACACTTTCCCCATAGAGATAGTGTCTCCAGATCTTTAAAGCGAATACCACCGCAGCCAATTCCAAATCATGGGTTGGATATCCCTTCTCGTAATCTTTTAGTTGTCGTGATGCATACGCAATGACTCTGCCGTTTTGCATAAGCACACAGCCTAGCCCATTATGCGACGCATCACTATATACCACAAAATTTCCTGTGTCATCCGGAAGGGACAACACAGGTGCTGTACTTAACCTTCTCTTAAGTTCTTGAAAACTTTCCTCACACTTCTCCGTCCAAACGAATTTCACAACTTTCCTAGTCAAATTCGTTAATGGAGTGGCGATCTTGGAAAATCCTGAATAAATCTTCTATAGTAACCAGCTAATCCAAGAAAACTTCTTACTTCCGACGGTGTTTTCGGCTGATCCCAATTCATCACCGCTTCGACTTTGGAGGGATCCACCGAAATTCCGTCCTTATCAATCACATGTCCGAGAAATTGCACCCTTTCAATCCAGAATTCACACTTTGAGAATTTGGCATACAACTTCTCTCTTCTTAATTCTTCTAATGTCAACTTCAAATGCTCAACATGTTCTTCCTTGGTCTTAGAATAGACCAATATATCATCAATAAAAACCACTACGAATTTGTCTAGAAACGGCTTGAACACTCCATTCATTAGGCCCATAAATGCTGCAGGCGCATTTCTTAGACCAAATGACATAACCAAAATTCGTAGTGACCATATCGTGTCCTAAACGCTGTCTTTGGGACATCTTCGGGCCTCACCTTCAACTGATGATAACCACTTCTCAGGTCTATCTTCGAGAAATATCTCGCTCCTTTTAATTGATCAAACAGATCATCAATCCTTGGCAACGGATACCTATTCTTAATGGTAACCTTGTTCAATTCTCTATAGTCAATGCAGAGTCGCATCGTTCCATCCTTCTTCTTAACAAATAATACCGGCGCTCCCCACGGTGATACGCTCGGTTGAATATATTTCTTGTCCAACAGCTCTTGTAGCTGTACCATCAATTCCTTCATTTCTACCGAAGCCATCCGGTACGGTGCTTTAGATATTGGAGCCGTTCCTGGCACCAAATCGATAACAAAATCTACTTCCCTGTCAGGCGGAAGTCCTGGCAGATCATCCGGGAAAACATCCACGAAGTCTCTTACGACTGGTATTTCTTCTAACTTTGAATTCTCTTTACGACTATCGACTATGTAGGCTAAATACCCCACACAGCCTTGTCTTAATAACTTCCTGGCCTGCATCATCGTCAGACAACTCGCTTGTCTAGGCGATTTGCTGCCATAAAACACAACCTTTGATGGAGTCATAAGGTTAATACATTTCTTCTGGCAATCAATTACGGCTCCATAATTGAATAGCCAATCCATTCCCAGGATAACGTCAAATTCCCCAAGTTTAATCGGGATAAGATCTACATTCATAACGTTACCCTTAATATCCACTCTACAGTTCTTGTGTATATACTTAACAGGAATTACTTCCTTGTTCGCAATCTCTATGTTCATAGGGATTTCTAATTCGTCTTTAAGCAATTCTAAATTCTTTGCAAAGTCATCGGATATAAATGAACAAGTAGCACCCGAATCAAATAAAACATAAGCATTGACTTTATTGATCGGAATGATACCTGACACCACATCACGAGACTGCACAGCGTCTTATACGGTCATGTTAAATGTCCTTGCAGTTGGTCGGTTTGTTGAAGTCGGTCCGGTAATGGTAAGAGGATTTCCACTATTATTTCCCTTATGTCCACCTGACCCTGCCGCTCCAGATGCCTTCTTTGGACAGTCTCTAGCCAAGTGATCCTTTGACCCACATGTGTAGCAGGCGCCCTTCTTAGGGTTAGGGCAGTTAGGTGCTATGTGGCCTTCCTGACCACAGTTGTAACAAACTCTTTTTCCTTTCATGCAGACTCCCAAGTGAGTCTTCCCACAGGTTGGGCATGGTTCTAACTTTTTCTTCTGACTACCTTGCTGACTTACAGACGACGGGTTGTCATTCCATTTTCGTTGATGATTATTAATTCCCCCTGTGTGATTGCCACCAGCCTTATTGTTTCCTTCACTATCATTCTTCTTCTTCTTTTGATCCTGATTGTACTTAGACACCGCTTCGCTTCCACCTTCAGCGAGAATTGCCTTCTCCAAACTCCAGCAAAAGTGTTCAATTGAAACATCGACACCTTGCTATACAACCAGGGTTTCAGTCCCTGTTCAAAACGCCTAGCCTTTCTTTCGTCAGTATGCACCTGATATTGGGCAAACCTAGACAATTCGTTAAACTTTGCCGCGTAGTCGGGCACAGACATATTCCCCTGCTTCAACTCCAGAAACTGCACCTCCATTTGATTCTGGGAGCTGGTCGGGAAATACATCTCGAAAAACATTTCTTTAAACCTTTCCCAGGTTATTACACCTTCTCCTCCCCTGATCTTATTTGCCTGCCACCAATAGCTGGCTTCTGATTTTAACATAAATGTCGCGTAGGCGGTCTTCTGGTCCTCCCTAACACGGGCGACCTCAAAAATTTTCTCCATTTCCATAACCCAAGTCTGAGCTTCTATCGGGTTCGTGGAACCCTTAAAATCTGGCGGTCCCCTTAAAATCTGGCGGTCCCACTGCCTTAAAGTCTTTAAATGAGGTGTTTGGTGGTGCTTGAGGCTGATTGTTCATCGCTCCAGCCAACAGATTTACCAACTGCTGAACGGGGTTCGCATTGGCATCATTGTTGTTATTGGTTGACCCCTCTTGGGCTTGTCGACGATTTTGTCTCCTTCTTGGCGGCATATTTCTGTTAAGAATATATGCTCATAGATCTTTATTAAATCACTTAAATATTTAAGAATTAACTCACATATTTAACATAACCACTTTAACTCTTTTTTTTCAAATAACCTTTGATATTTTATTTAAATCAAAAGTTTTAAACATAGTACTATAGCATCTCTGCCATTTACTTCAACTATCCCAAGATAAAGAATCTTCAGGATTTAGTTTCTCAAAATATTCCTTTGTTTTTAATCACATCGGAATTTACATTAACTAGTCCAAAGAGTATCACATAATGTTAAATACTTTAACATATTCACCTAACCTATATCATCTTAAACAACTTTATTATTTTATTAAAACCAAAAGCTTTTAATACAATACGATAGCATTTCTGCCATTTACATCAACTATCCTGAAATAAAGTTTCTACAGGATTTACATTATCACAATATTCCTTTGTTTATAATCAAATTGGAATTTACATTATTTACGATTATTTAAACATTAACAATATCATATTATCCTATCACGGCCTACTAAGGCGTCGGACAGCTTCACTACGTTCCTCCTCTATAATGCGGGACATAGTCCTGCGATCTAACATATACCCAGGCAGTCCCTCGAACTGAATTGGATATCTCATAACTCGGTCCTGGGCATCATCCATTGCCCTCAGAAACGTGTAGCACGTCTCTGCAACCTTAACTCTCTTCGCACGCGCATCATCCTCTGCCAGATCTGCACGTCGTGCATTTCTCACCCAAGCTTCTTCCACTATGGCGAGTCTTTCAGATTTCTCTTTCAACTCATTCTTTAACTTTTCTATCTCATCTGTCTTCTGCTCAGTTTGGCCCTTCTCATGAACCAAATCCCACTCCACATTGCCAAGACGGGTGTGGAGTGTCTCAATCTCACCACCCTGAGCAACTGACTGCTCCCTCAACTCCTGAATTGTATCTCGTAACTCTACGTTGCGATCATATAATAAATCATACATATCAGCACTGACAGAGTTCGGTGGGAACTCCTCAAGATCTTCCTCCTCCTTTTCTTCTTCAGGGTCTTCTTCTTCCTCCTCCTCGGCTGCCTCAGCCGGGATCTCAACCTCCTCAGGGTCCTCCTCTGAGTAAATCTCTGGCTCATGCTCCTGACCAAAATCTGGAATCACAGGAGATGGCTCTGGCTGTACTAACTGCTCCCAGATAGTATGTATGTCCCGGGGCTCCTCATCTCTAGTATCTAGGGGTACAACATCCCTGGGTTGACTAGCTCCTCCAGTATCTGACATCCTGACAAAATAAGTTTTAAGTCTTAGTTTTTACGTGATGTTAATCAATACTCTAACAAGTATGAACACATAAGCACATAAGGTAATTTTATTATCTTTCTTAGAACTCAATCAGAGTTGTCATTACTATCTTTACGAAGGCTACTATCCTAAGGTTTTTCCCCCACCTAAGGTTCATAACCTACGGCTTTGATACCAACTTGTGACACCCCCAAATCCGGTATCTTAATTTCTACAGGATTTGGTGTTCACTGTTCCAATATCATACAACTATCTACCCATAAATAATGAAATTCATTTATTAGATAAATAAATCATCATCTTACATCATCTGAAATAAAAGTACATCATAAATCCCAGGTTATACTTAACCTTAAATATCTGTTGCGGAAACGTAAATAAATAAGTCTTAAATCATCACACATAAATCTTAAACTTTAACATTATTCATGACAACACAAATCTTCATCACTTGTTAGCTTTTCCTTTGCCCTTGCTACTAGAAGGTACATCACTTCGTTCATTATTAGCTGCAATGTTATTATGCAAGAGTGAGCACGGATGCCAGCAAGTATAAAAATATGACAGAATAATAACATGCGAGTGAAAGAATTCTGAATAACAGAAAGCTCAACATTTGAATCAAGAATATTAACCAAGAGTCAAATTACTTCTCAACTTTTGAATCAAGAATATTAATCAAGAGTCAAATTACTTCTGAGGGTCATTAAGACCTTGAACCGAGTCTTAGGTTGTCAAGTATATTAACCTTTCCAACCTTTAACAGTCACAAGACTATAGGCTTTACTTCTCGTACTTAGGGAGATCAGCCCTTCGTACTGATACTGTGCACATTATCTTAACGCTTAAAGCATCTTCATTAATCCCCTACATTAGGGTTGTTCATCTCAATTTGACATCAGAATCCGTACCAAATAAAGTTGGTTTGGATAATTCAATAAATGATATTCATATTGAATATTAACTTCTCAAGGTATACAATCGAATAAGTATTGTACACTTATATGATACTTTTAAAAGAATCATGGTATCTCATGTGAAATTCTAAACTTGGATATTCAAGAGTAAGAATTTTCTCAACAATAGTAATTAAGCATAGCAATTGCTTAATTAAAAGAGTTTAGTTTAGGAAACTTGCCAAACAATAATAATAAGTTAGGGATAGAAAACTTGCTCAAATATAAAGATTTGAGTCTAGGAAACTTGCCTCATGCGCAAGCTACAAGTATTACTCACTTCTTTAATTACTCTTACCTATCAATACATTCACATTATCAACTAATCACAAGTTCGATATGATTATTGATTTACAATAGTATTCTTCAAACTCATTATTAGGTTTTCAAATAATGGTTTACGTTGATTAATTAACTTGTTAATTAATCACGTAACTTAAGTTATTAACTTGTATTAATAACTCATTACATACATAACATGTCTTCATGTTAATTAGATTTAAAATAATGTCTTAATGTTTATAACACATTATTTAACCTTTATAAATAATAGTTTAAGTCACGTAATTAATTTATTAATTAATCACATAACATAAATTATTAAACTCATTTCAACATTTTATCATATTTATACAACATGTGTTCATGTTCACTAGACTCAAAACATATTTCACAAATTTTCAACACTCAGCAATTTTTTTCAAAAATTCAGGCCTAGCGCGGCCGCGCGCCGTTTAGCCTTGCACCCGGCGCGGCCGCGCGGCTGCGTTTTTCCAAAATTTCCAGTTCGCGAAGAACACTGAAATTCGGCTATTTTCTACAATTTTACCCTAATACACTGATTTATAGTGTTACCCATGAAGTATAAACTTCACAAGAACATTATATATCACTTATAACATGTTCTTAATCATTTCAAGTCATATAATTACATAATTTAAAACCATCAATTTCACTGTTCTTCATAAATTTTATAAAATTTAATGAAAAATATAAAATCTAACATTACGGATTCGTTACTACATCGAATCCGTTCATTTTAATTCCATTCTCTTTGTTTAAACATATACACTTATAATCAAACGTCAATTTTAATCAAAACATATGATTACAACATGTATTTCACCCATATGGGTTATTAACCCATATTCAACACTCTGTATTTTTGAAAAATCCAACTCTTAACAAAATTTCTTGGTGTGATCAGTGTAAATCATACCTACATGATTCTACACATAATATCAACATATATGATTACATATATAAACATATCTTGGTTTAATTTTTCAAAATAATTATTAACAGAGAAAATTTGAACATATATTTAAATAAACTCTGTGATTTCCAAAAACCCAATTAAGGTCATCTTAAATAAAATTGATCCTTTTAAATCATGATTATATATTATAAAACACGTTATCATCACATACCCATATAGATAAAATTATATCGTAACCCAATTGGGAAACCCAATTTCACAAAAAACTTAAAAGTACGTATTTAAGAAATCTTAATTTTGAAAACTTAAAAGAAGAATTACCCTTTAGTAGTGAAGATAAATCAAAGTTAATAACACAATGATCTCTCAATTCTTCCTTTTTCAATTTCTCCCAATCTCTTCCTCTTTTTCTCTCTGAATTTCTCTGATATTTTTAAGTGTTTCTCTGATAATGGATTGGAAAAACAACGTATACGTATTATAAATATTACCGTTGTAGACTAACTCCTCCTAAGGCCTTGTTTGGCTTGTTCCCTTATTCTTTTTCCATTTATTTTAATTAACTAGTTTACTATATAGTTAATTGTCACCTTACTTATTGATTAATTAATTTTATTTAAATCAATTAAATAAAATAAGATAATTCACATTAAATCACATTGTCACATAATTAATATTTTTATTTATTAATTATGTCAATTCATTAATTCATTAATTAATTATTAAATTAACTAAAGTAACATATGCTTATTTAATTAATTCAATTAATCAAATAAACTCAATTAAATATATTCTTTGAACAATTAAATTACTCCATATTAATTTAATTAATGTCACACATATAATTAAATTAATCTACCACAAATTCATGAATTAATTATTTAATTCAATAATTAAATCATTAAAAATATTTATTTATCTCCATAAATATTCAAATAACTTTACAAAATTCTCGTTCATCACAGCCACAAGAGTGAACGATGGCTTGATACTCCGGATAAAGGGTCCGATACAAGAAATGAATACTAAACCAATTCCCCCTGGGCTTAGTGAATCCGGGAACCTGCATCAAGTTCAAAATCAAGATTAAACTATTGTCCCAAAAGTGGAGAAAGAAGAAAGGCAAATATGAAAATTTCTATTACCTTGTTTGCGTGGAGATAGATCGATGGATGACGTCTTAAATCATCCAGAAGATCTAAAATTATCATGCTAATAGCTGGAAGCTCCAGACGAGGAGTAGAAGAAGAAGGAGCGGGATCCTCAATATGAATATCATCCTCCTCATCTATAGCCTCGGTCCTATTAACCTGAATAGGATGAATCACTAACTCGGACAACCGGTGAGGTTGCAGAGCCGGACGAGGCAAAGGGACATCAGAAGCCCTCCTCCTCACACCTGAGGAAACCCGGTGAAAGCTGCTTGGTTTATTAGGGTCCATAACCTAAACAAAATCTCCAAATCACCTCAGAAAGGTGAGGTACGCTTCAAAATTAAAAGCCATTAAATTCAAATCATTGCATCATGCACAACCTATATGAAAACATGCATTAGTTTAACATACTTCCCCATTAGAGTTGAAATTGCATGCATTTTAAATGCCCAGACTCGTGAAAAATTTCACCAGAGTCTCCTTTATAAAATGAACTTTCCGCATACACATAGGCATGACTAGGTGGCCATTCAATAGCACACCAACCCAAAATCATGAGCATTTCATATATATAGAAAACATTAAAATTAAACTTACAATGGCAGCTAAATTACCATGTGTATCTTTATTTTAAAATCCATGCTCATTTGTCCTCAAATAGGATGAATAAACCAGCCAAAAGGGCGAAAATTGACTAACATGAAATGGAAAATTTTCATACCGAAATTTTCAGCATGGTAAAATACACGTATTTACTTGGTCTGTTCATTTCTATTAAGTCATCTATGCATACATATTTGATACATTGCGTTTAAACTCATACTGCATGAAAACTAACGTTCTAATGGTCAAAACTTGAAAAGAAAGGATGTAAACGTTACCGGAGTTGTGCAGAACGTTTGTACAGTGATGGATTTCACGAATAGTAGCCCGAGCTGAGTAGATCTGAGAGATAATTTTGGATTTTTTTAAAAACTTTCAACTTGAGAATGACTTTTAAATGGCCAGGGGGTATAAATCCAACAGCGGTTTACCGCGAGTCTACCTGTTGTAGCCGCGGGTAGACCTGCGGAAACCTAGGTTGGGTTCTATCCCTTCTGGCTCGATCAAATTTAAGTTATAGCAGGGTCCCATAAGGCCAAAAATTTAAATAAAAAAAAAGGTTCTACGCGATTGAGCAGAAAGGCCTGAAGCCCTGAAACGGGATGTCAAACTTCAAAGTTTGAAAATCTTCTATAAACCATTGGCGATAGCTCTAGCGTAGCATTGGAGAGGGATCCGGTGATTCAAACCGTTGGCGATAACCCCAGCGTAGCATCGGGAAGGGTCCAGTGGTGTAAGCCATTGAGAACTACTTCAGCGAAGATCAGAGTATCTGATATTGCAAACTGTTGGTGACAGCTCCAGCGTAGCATCGGGAAGGGTGCGGTGGTGTAAGCCGTTGAACGATACTTCCGTCAAGATCGAAAGATCTGACATCACAAATTAATGGTATCAGCCCAACATAGCACTGGGAAGATATGGTAAAGTTAATCAAGAAAAACTATCTTCATCGGGAAGGACCGATGATTGAATCGTTATACAAGAAATCTCTAGCTGAGTCATCGAGAAGGTTCGGTGATAGTCAACCGTTGTAAACTACCTTTCGAGTAGGCATCGAGAAGGTTCGGTGATGGTCAACCTGTGTAAACTACCGTTTGAGTAGGCATCGAGAAGGTTCGGTGATGGTCAACCTGTGTAAACTACCATTCAAGTAGTCAATGAGAAGGTTCGGTGATGGTCAACCCTTATAAACTACCATTCAAGTAGGCATCGAGAAGGTTCAATGATGGTCAACCCTTATAAACTATCATTTGAGTAGGCATCGAGAAGGTTCGGTGATGGTCAACCTATGTAAAATACCGTTCAAGTAGGAATCGAGAAGGTTCGATGATGTTCAACCTGTGTAAACTACCGTTCAAATAAGCATCGAGAAGGTTCGGTGATGGTCAACCTGTGTAAACTATCGTTCGAGTAGGCATCGAGAAAGTTTGGTGATGGTTAACCTTTGGAAGCTACCATTCGAGTAGTTATCGAGAAAATTCTTTAATAAGGATCACCAAAAGCTCTACCCCAGGTAGAAACATCGGCATCAACCGGATATAAAATCCAAACTGTTGGTGACAGCCCCAGCGTAGCGTCGAAAAGGATCCGATAATGTAAACCGGTGCAAGTTATCATCAGGATAAGCATCGAAAATCCCCAATGAGGCCACCGTAAAAAGAGGAATATCCCTAACGGAGGTAAAATAAAAGTGTGTAGCTGGAAAAGAGAGCGTTGGTAACAACCCCAATATAAATTTCGAGAAGGTCCGATGGTATCAGCCATGGAAGTCATCCTCAGCAGAAAATAGGGAATGGTCGTTGATACAACCTGTGGCAGCTAAACCCACAGAGGCATATACCATTCATAACATATCATACCATGTATTACATTATATTTGCATTTATCATATTTCTAGTGTCTAGCAATCTTTATCCTGTTCATTCCATTGCATTGTATAAACATGATAAAGAGGGACATTTATAGACACTAAAAATTTCGCATTCCTATTACTAACCATGAGGGAGGGCAAGACAATCTTTTACCTTCCAGATAACTCTGGAAGTCTAAATCATCAAACCAAAACCCCAAAGACAGCCCTGAGAAATCATCAAACCAGAACCCCGGAGACAGCCCCAGGAAATCATCAAACCAGAACCCCAGAGACGGCCCCGAAAAATATCAAATCAATTTTCTCAAAGATAGCCCTGGGAAATCATCAAGCTAACTTCAAAAACAACCCTGAAGACAGACCGAAGTCAACAGCAGTCAAACCTCGGAGATAGCCCTTAGGAAAGATAGTTGCAGCTACATCAAGCCCGAAAACTAACCTGGAAAGGCAAAAGAGTTATTTTCCCAACTTAACATCAAATCATATCAAATTACTGTAAAGAAGTTCATACAGAACCATCACAACAATCCCGAGTGAAAACTGCGCCAGACAGCTCAAAGGACGGACTGCGAAGACTTGAAGATTTGGTCATGGACTCATCTTCCTGAAATTGGAAAAAGTCAAGCCCCTTGCTATGGCATAGCTCTCGAAAAGGTCTTTTTAGAAAGGTATAGCACGCCTCCATCGGATTCCTAGATTGCAAGTTATGAAGGTTCAAGTAGACTGCGCATTGGTTGGAGTGGACGTACTTCAAGACAGCCAGGCCCATCAGGTCGGGCCCACCAGTCCCAGCTGTAGGTAGACCTGCAGCTACCGCAGGTGGAGCTACGACTGATCGTGGCTATATATACCCCCTCCCCCTTTAGCTTCCAAGAGAAGAAGATAGAAGAAGAGGATCGCGACGAAAGAAAAATAGGCTAGGAGAGCTAAACGGAGCTTCTATCTTACTCTGATTTTTGTAAAACTTCTTTATAAACATTTATATACATATATACTATAGCATATCAAGTTTTAACCGGGTGGGAAATGAGTCTTGAGGGGCCAGAAGCTGTTCGAGAGCCGTTCTAACAAAATAATATAAGATTTCACCAGATCTGTCTTCTTCGCTTACTCTAATACGTATATAAGTGCTATATACATATATTAATAGCTTGAATTTGTCAGATATGAGTTTTCACCGTTCATTTCTTGTAAGTAGTCAGTATTTAAGCTTTATTAACTAGATATGTACTAGATCTAGCCAGATCTAGCTTTTAACCGGTTTAAAAGTTATAAAACTTGAACCTGGAACCTAGAATGACTAAGATTTGTATAGATCTAGTTTTCTTTATAGTTTTTGTAAGCATTTAATGACCATGTGACCCTAGATCTATATCTAGAAGAAACTGGAAGCTATGAGCTACTCGCGTACGAGGATTTAACTGATGGATCCTTCATTTAGCGATGTCTAGTATAGTTATATGCTTCATTGCTGTATATTCATTATACAGGTTATTTATGTGATATCCTATGAGCCTAGAAGCTACAGGATCTATGATTCAACCAATTGATTTAGATTCAGTTTCGGTGATGGACCTTTTTAAGTTGTACAGCCAGCTTGCAAATTTTGTACTTGTAAATCCAAGGCCTTAAAACTGTTATACGGGTTTAAGGCCTCGAAATAATAAAAATTGTGGTTGTGGTGCTCGGGCTCACTTCGATGGCTTTTATGCCCATAAGAAGCCCGACACTTATATCTATATATATATATATATATATATATTATTTTATCAAAGATGTTTCGTATCTAGAGAATAAAATCTAAACTATCAAAGGGCTTCAATTCCTATGCGAGCGAAAGGGTTTGAAAATCTCTTTTTAAAACATCACTTTTATATTATTGCTTAAAATGGGCTTTTCAATAAATCAAACACTTCGTATATAGGTCCAACGAAGCACAACACTACTTTTAAATAAAGCACTTAGGCACAATTAACTGCAACACACACACACACACACACACAACGATTAGGGAATGAAAAGACTCGGTAACCGTGTTTCACGAAAGTCGGGCGATTCCTAACACCTTCTCCTCACTTAAGCAAGCCCCCGAACTCTATGAATCTCCATTTCCAAGACCAATTAAATGGAGTCCCATGTTGAGTCGTATTGCAAAATATTTTAAAACTCAGTTGAGTTAGTATAACCATTTAACTCATACCAACTGGTGGCTCTGTCTAAAATCAATCTTTTCAAATTGTCGACATTGTATGTCGGTTTCTTCCTAAAAATTTCACCCTTAAAATAAGATTAAACCAAATAGAAAATATAAATGGTAAGAAACAAACACCTAGGAAGAGAGATGTTTTCCCGTCGTCAAAACCGGTGCTCCGGAATGATAAGCACACCTCTTGTTGAGATCATAATGCCTTCCTTTGGGATTAGTAGGTGGAGCAAGCTCAGTTATCTTTTTCTGCACAACCAACAGTGCTAACATATTTTCCAACGAGTCCCCCAAAGGCGTGAATACCCTTCTCTGCCTACTCTTCTCGACTCTCGGTATCGTAGGATTTTGGGGGTTTGCCAGTGTTTGAAATGTTGTTTGATATTTCCTCTTTAGGAATTCGCATTCCTCCGGGAAATTTTTCTGCTGGCGAGACCTTCTAGTAATTTCATCATTCCCATTTTCATGTCCTTTCAGCCTGCTTTGATCTTCTTCAGTTAGCTGTATTATTTTGGACGAAGATTGGCTTACATTCTGGCTAACCTTTTTATTCTCTTCGTTTCTTGAAAATTGAGTGAAAAGCTGCCTTGTATCCTGATGTTGGCGCACAATCAGCTTAGCTAGCAGAGTTACTTAATTCTGGATCGTTTTAAATTTTTGCATTACTGTCATACCCTCCTCCAAATTTTCCCACTCTAGGACATTTGTTCTGTTCCTTTGGGGGTATTTCTCCATCCTTCATATGTACTTGCGATTTGGACACATTTCGATGCTTCTTGACCCGATCATGTTTACTTCCTCCGTATCATGCTGCATCATAAGGTTGGTGTTGATATTTAGATGGTCGGGTTGTTGGACCACAACATCGCCACTTTCGATCAGATTTTGGATTTTATATTTTAAGGACCAACAATCTTCTGTATCGTGTCCCGGAGACCCTGAATGGTAATCACATCTCATTCTTGGATTATATCTTTTACTTTTTGGATCCAGAGGTGGAGCCAATTCAGTAATTTTCTTGTGCTTGATTAATAACTCCAATACATTTTTTAGGGAATCGCCTAGTGGAGTGAATGCTCGATTTTTCGTTCTTTCAAATTTTCACTTTCTGTCCTGGCATTGGTTGAATACGGCTTGTTGTTGTAATGACAGATTGCCTTCCCTCTTTCAAATGGGGGGACTATGGTTGGGTCTCCTAACTTGCCCCTGTAAAATGAGGGATACTTCTTCATCGCCTTCCTTGGGTACCCTCTTGGGAGTGCTCGCATAGTGTTCAGACTGTATATGCTCGGCAACGACTTCCAAGGTCGTGAGATCTTTAATTTTACCCGCTTTCAAGCCCATTTCTGCCATTTTACCATGTTTGATCATCTTTGAGAATGGCTTGCCTATTCCTGCTAGGATCCTCTCATAGTAAGGTGCATCTTGGATGTCTATGAAAGTCATCACCATTTCAGTTTCTGTCATAGGCGGACTGACCTGTGCTGCCATATGCCTCCATCTTTGGGCATATTCTCGAAAAGATTCATTGTTCTGCTTTTTGATTTTGGTTACTTGATATATGTCCGGAGCCATTTGTGACTGGAAGCTGTATTGATTTAGGAAGGTATGGGCTAGCTCTTCCCAACTGTGGAATTTGGAGTTGTCCAGTCGAGCGTACCAGGCTCTGGCTTCTCCGGTGAGACTCTTTTGGAAAAGCTACATTCTGAGGCTTTCATCTTCAGCATAAGACCCCAGCTCGCCAATGTATACTTTTAGGTGCATATATGGATCGCCTGCTCCATTTTACTTTTCAAACTTTGGGACTTGAAATTTGTCGGGATAACAAGCCCCTGGGAAGATACAGAGATCTGAGTAGTTGACACTTCCAAATGCCCCAATCCCTTTGAATGATCTGGTGGTTTCCTCCATTTGTTGGACTTTCTTTCTTATGTCCCTAGTTTCTCGATCATCCCTGAGGTTAGTTATTTCAGGGGTTTTGTTGGTAGTTCCCTTACTGGATTGAGGTGCTGGTATCTCTGTCTCCACCTTTTTGCCAGAACATTGACTGTCCCCTTGTGCGGAGGATTCTGATCGAGTCTGAGTCTTTATCTCCTGAGTGTATTTAATCTATTCTTTCAGGATGATAGCCAACTCCACTATTTGATTCTTAAGTCCCTCAAACTCCTTTCGAGATACGGAACCTGATTCGTGTTGGGCACTTTCAACCATGTCGGTGGATAGGCTTTGAGCCTTCTTAGATTTTGATCTGGTAATAGGACCAATCTTACCTATAAGACGAGTAGCTAGTTTAGTCTTGATAGACACTAACAGTATGCATGTTGTGCAATGTGTTAGTTTTTAGGGGTTTTTAATATTTTCCTGCAAAATAAAGGTCAGTTGTTTTGATGATAGGATAATATGACAAGATTTGATATTTGACATTGAATTAAAAGGAATTTAGCTATTTGATAATATTTAATATTTGATAGGATTAAATATTGAACATATATTGAAAGAGGGAATGTATGAAGAGACTTCCATTCGCGTTTGTTTTATCAAAGGCTGACCTATCTTAGGTTTACTCTCACGGGCTTTTCGGCATGAAGGTTCCCAAATCATCGCAATCTACTGGATGGAAAATTAATCTGATCTTTCAATTGGAGTGAATTTGAGTGGCGCCTTTTCTGAGCCTCGCAGGATTAATCTTTTCTTGAGTCCAGTAATCAGCCACCGACGGGTTCGCCTGTTGGTGGAGGAATCACACAACATACATTCACATACATTGCGCCTCACCGTATGCAATATAATGACATTGTGCGAAGCACTAATATAAAGCATTATAAAGAGACATTTATTCAATCCATTCAATGTAAATACATCATTCACACACATGCAGATAAAAAGGAATTGAAAACATTGAAATGCGGCTTAAGCCCTCTACTATCCCCAGCAGAGTCACCACCTGTCGACGCTGGGAAAATTTCCTATTGCATTCTCTACCCTTTATATTTCGCTATGTTGATTTTATATTTCTTTAAGGAGTGAGATTTTGGGAAAGACCGACATACAATGTCGACGATTTGAAAAGATTGATTTTAATGATTGGGCCGAATTAGACAGAGCCACCAGTTGGTATGAGTTTAAATATTTGTACCAACTCAACCGGAGTTTGAAGGTTTTCGCAATATGGCCCAATATGTCACTCCATTTAATTGGTCTTGGAAACCGAGATTCATGGAGTTCGGGGGCTTGCTTAAGCGAGGGGAAGGTGTTAGGCACCCCCCGACTTTCGTGACACACGGTTACCACGTCTTTTCATTCCCTGTGCATTAATTTTTTGAGCCATCCTTATGCAACTTGGATAATGTTGTTTCATTGATATGACCGAGTCTACAGTGCCACATATAGGTATAATTAGCATCATCTCTTTTCCTTTTCTTAGTTTGTTCAATTTGAAATATATTTTCATGCAAGTCAAGTATATAAAGTCCATTTCGCAAATTACCAACACCATATAAAACATTGTTATTATAAATAGAACAACTATTGTTCTTTATTATAATGTCAAATCCATCCATATCTAATACGGAAACATAAACAATATTTCTAATGATATTCGAAACAAAATAATAATTATTTAAATAAATGGACTTGCCCGTAGGCAGTGCTAAACAATAAGTTCCTACAGCTAATGCAGCAACCTTTGCTCCATTTCCCACTCGTAGGATAACCTCATCCTTGTTCAGCTTTCTACTTCTGGCCAGTCCCTGCACAGTATTTCATATGTGAGAACCACAGCCGGTATCTAATACCCAAGTAGAATTTTAACTTTCTGAAAAATTAATTTTAATCATGAAAAAACCTTGATTGGAAATCGAAGCTTCTCCAAGTTTCTTCTCTGCCAGAAACTTCTTGCAGTTCCTTTCCAGTAGCCCGGCTTGTTGCAATGGAAGCACATTCCTTTGCTAGCTAGATCAGGTTACTTTTGTTCCTTCATATTCACCTTACCCTTAGCCTTCTTAGGTTTCTTTTTTTAGAAGATATATTGGGCCTCTTCCTTTTCTTGGAAGAATCCACTATTAAGACATGGTTCTTCTTAGATGGGAAGTGACCTTCTACAGTTTTCAACATGTTAAGTAATTCAGGCAAGCTGACGTCTAACTTATTCATGTGGAAATTTACGACGAACTGCGAGAAGGTCTCAGGGAGTGACTGCATGACCAAGTCTTGACTCAACTCCCCATCCATGACGAACCCAAGCTATCCAAGGCGTTCAATCAAATTGATCACCCTTAGGACATGAGTCTCAACGGAAGTGCCCTCGATCATCCGAGATCGTAATAGCTCCTTAGATATCTCATATCTAGCAGTCCTACTTTGTTCACCATACAACTCCTTGAAGTGAAGTAACATAGTAGGAGCATCTATGTTTTCATGCTGACGCTGAAGCTCATTATTCATGAATGCGAGCATGATGCATTGAGCCACAGATGCATCATCTTGCCACTTTACAATGGTGACAATCTCTTTCTCAGAAACTGTTCTGGAACAGTTTCAGGGACAGGTGAATTTAGGACATAAGAAATCTTTTCAGCAGTGAGAACTATTCTCAGATTCCTTAATCAATCTGTATAATTCGGTCCGGTCATTTTGTTAGCATCAAGTATGCTACGCAGTGAAATTAGTGATTTTGACATTTTTAAATTTCTGTATGTGAAAAGACAATATTTTAGTAAATATTCATTTAATTAATTATTTACATACCCAGATAAATTAGGTTATATTTTAAATTGGTATCTCCCACTATTTTCGTCAAACTATATTACACTCACTTATATAGTTCGACAAAATCTAATTAAAGATTTACTAGTGAGAATAAGTGTGACGCCCCCAAAATAGGTTCACACAACCCATTCTGAGTCGCCAAATACATGGTACAGAATCCGAATACAAATCTTCTTATAACAAACGGTCGTGCAAAATACGACCACACAAACTATGCGCTTCAATACAGATCGTATATAATACGAAAATATAAACACTCAAATAAGTCCTCATTACAATTATTATCACACTATTTTATAAAATAGTGAGGACTTCTACAGCTCTATCTCGGACCATCACTCCATTCCCCGACTAGTCCCCGCGATATTCTCATTTCCTGAAGAGAACAATGGAAGAAAAGGGTGAGCTCAACTAGCTCAGTAAAGAATATTATGACTAAGATAATGAAGAATAGATTATCGTTAGCCTTCAATAAATCAGATAAAATATGATGGACAACTAGTTTTAGATCAACAACTGCAGCGAAAATAATAATTCATTAGAAGAGTTAAGTAAAGAATGATGTCTACTATCTTCTATGATATAAAAGTCCATTATCAATATTTTATCCCTATAACACCAATCAATAATATTTTCAATCAACGAATTATCCATGCACTACGAGCCAAGGATATTTGTTTGTATCACCAGTGGTTATGATCATGTCAAACACTTGTCCAACTTTGCACTACAGGACAAAGATATTATAAATCAACAGCTCATCTTTGCACTACGGGCCAAAGATATTCATCAATCAACAGTTCATTTTTGCATTGCGGGCCAAAGATATTCATCAATAAACATTTCATCTTTGCACTACGGGCCAAAGATAACTTTCACCATAATTTAAGACTAAGGATGATGAAAAATAATATAAAGAACGAATCCAGTGAGATAAAGAACAAATATTAGAGAATTTATCCAGAGTTCAAAAATATCCAAGTTGTCAATATAGAGATCAAAACATGGATCCAATCAAAGATAATATGGACAGAAAAAATTTTTATTTTTTTTCACGTGAATAGTACTTGAATGAATAGTACCTCGACATGAAAAGATAAAAATTTCAAAAGAAAATTCAGACTAATATTCCAGTGAAATGATATTAGATGAAGCGCAAAACTCAACGAATTTCTGATCATTTCAGAAATTATAAAAGCAATACTTACCGTAGTAAGTTTAAATTTAGGATATATGAAATGAAATATTATCACTTTCATAATATGGATTATGAACGAAAATAATATTCTTTATGAATATTGAAAGAAAATAACATCATTTACAAGAAAAATAATGTCATTTACCTTAGTAGAATACTAGATCTGACTAGAATATTGGATATTATGTTAAAAAAATCTTGCACTGTTATCCACACTCAAATTATCCTTATACTAACAAGAAATACGCTCAATATTATAGAGAGAATTTTTTTTGATTCTGGTGTAATTTTTATTTCTTAACTAAGCACCCTATTTATAGAAAACTGGTAGCACACAACTTCTGACAATTTCACCAACAAAGCACACCATCTTAGAAAAACTCAGCACACCAAAAAGACTTCAAAACAAGCCTCCACCAAATTCTCACATGTTTATATATATATATATATATATATATATATATATATATATATATATATTAAAACATTTATCATTATTAAAAAAATTCCAATTCAATTTTCTCTCTTCACCTCATTTTATTTTTATACCATGAATTTATTAGAATAATATTATCATTTAAATTATAAAATTATACTATTATATTATCATATTATACTATTATAATGTAATATTATAATAATATATTTGAATAAATATTTTATCGGAGAAGATAAAATACCAACTTTCAACAAATATCTCATGCTAAAAATTCCTCCCTTTATATCAAAATTAGACAAATATTTACTTATCATATTTATCAATAATTTTTATTTTATTCATCAATTATTTTTCATAATTAATAGTATAGAATTACAATATTGACAACCGGGTCGTTCCCAAGAAAGAGGGGGCTTTCCGATAAGGATTTCTCCTTATTGGCACGTAATTATATAACTTAACCCCTTTCCTCGACAGAACTTTCTAGACATTGCCAATAATGCTATCTAATAATATTATTCAAATAGTATGAATTATTGATTTAATAATATAAAATACTGTGCAGTGGTTATTGTGGCAATTATTGAATAAATAATTTAAAATATCAACGTAGCAATTATTGAGTCAATAATATAAAATATTATTCAATTATCAATATAGCAATTATTGAATCAATAATATAAAATATTGAACAGTAATTACTGTAACAATTATTGAATGAGTGACTTCTTACGTAAGAACTAATAATTTAAAATATTGCGCAATGTCGTGTGCTACTGTGCACCAACGCGTATTACGATATTTTTAACACCGGATATTTCAACAGTTTAACGGTAACAGTTTTACTGTTATTTTTATAAAAAGGTTATTTCTGTCACTTTCTATATTCGACAGTTATTCCGTTGTGGGGTCCACCAATGACTGCGCCGTCGTATGAATATTCTCCGACCAACCGAATATTTTCCGACACAATGAATATTTTATAACCACTTGCTTACTTTATAAAATTTGCACATATCACCCATAACTTATCTCATATATCAAATCAACACCTTACTATTTAAAATAATATATGGAAGAAATTAAATCTAATTCATAAAAAGTTAGGGTCTTACAACATCTCCTCCTTATAAAATTTCGTCCTCGAAATTGACGTACGTACCTGGTATGTCGAAAAGGTGAGGATACCTTGCTTTCATTTTCGATTCTAACTCCCAGGTCATTTCCTTAATATCATGATTTCTCCATAAAACTTTGACTTAAGGTATAACCTTTGATCATAGAACATGTTCCTTTTTATCCAAGATCTTGACAGGTATCTCCTCATACGTTAAATCTTCGGCTATCTCGTCTGGTTCTAATTCAATAATATGGTTTGGGTCTTTCATATATTTACGTAGCATGGATATGTGAAAAATATTATGAACACGAGACATGCTAGGTAGTAAAGCGAGTCTATAGGCCACAGTTCCTACTCGGTTAAGGATTTTAAATGGACCAATAAATCGTGGGTTGAGCTTTCCTCTCTTTCTGAATCTCGTAACTCCTTTACATGGAGCAACACGTAACAACACATGGTCTCCAACATTAAATTCCACGTCTCTTCGATGAAGATCAGCATAACTCTTTTGTCGATCTTGTGCTATTTGTATACGTTGTTGGATTATTTTAATATTTTCCATAGTCATACGTACTAACTCCGGTCCCAACAATGTTGCTTCACCCACCTCGTCCCAGCATATTGGAGAACGACATTTTCGTCCATACAACGCCTCAAATGGAGTCATGCCTATACTTGCTTGATAACTGTTGTTGTAGGAGAATTCCACCAATAGTAAGTACTTGTCCCAACTTCCTTTGAAGTCTAGAACACAGAGTCTCAATAGATCTTCAAGAGTTTGAATAGTCTTTTTCGATTACCCGTCCATTTGAGGATGATATGCATAACTAAATCGTAAATCGGTGCCAATAGCTTTCTGCAAGCTGACCCAAAATCGTGAAGTGAATCTTGGGTCTCAATCCAAAACTATGGATACTGGCATACCATGCAGTCTAACAATCTCATTTATGTACATACGAGCAAGTCGTTTAAGTGGACAAGTCTCTCGTATAGGCAAGAAATGAGCGGACTTGGTTAATCTATCGACAATAACCCACATTGCATCTATGCCTTGAGAAACCTTGGGAAGACCCGTAACAAAATCCATGTTGATATGTTTCCACTTCCATTTTGGAATCTCAAGTGGTTGCAATGGACCCTTTGGCACTTGATGCTCCGCCTTGACACGTTGACACGTTAAACACCTCAAGATAAACTCCGCGATTTCTCTCTTTATATTGCTCCACCAAAATGTATGTCGAAGATCACGATATATTTTGGTAGTTCCAAGATGGATTGCAAATGGTGTGCTGTGTGCCTCCATCATGATTTTATATTTCAAATTAGAGTCGTTAGGAACACAAAGTCTGGAGTTGACTCGAAGTATTCCCACTTGGTAGATTCTTGCTTCTGGAATAGCACTTTCTTGCACCTTCTTCTTTATATTCATTAGCTTCGGGTCTGTAGTTTGAGCAGCTTTAACTCTATCAATTAAAGTTGGTTCTATGCGTATATTTGCCATCTCCATGTGGGTCCCTGGAGTTTTTAACTCTATCTCCATCTTTTGTAAGTCATACTACTCAACGCGTCAGCTACCACGTTCGCTTTTCCAGGATGGTATTGGATGGTATGGCCGTAATCTTTCAACAGCTCAAGTCAACGTCGTTGCCGTATGTTGAGTTCCTTTTGAGTAAAGAAATATTTGAAACTCTTATGGTCCGTATAGATCTCTACTTTTTCCCCATACAGGTAGTGTCTCCAGATCTTCAACGCAAAAACGACTGCTGTCAACTCTAGATCATGAGTAGGATAATTCCTCTCATATTCTTTGAGTTGTTGCGAGGTACAGGCTATGACTTTCCCATGTTGCATGTGAACACATCCTAACCCTTTGCCTGAAGCATCGCTGTAAAGGATAAATCCATCCGAACCAGATGGTATTATCAGATCAGGTGCTGAAATGAGTCTCCTCTTGAGCTCTTAGAAGCTCTTCTCTCATTCCATCCGAATTTTGTATTTTTTTGAGTAGCTGATTTAATGGAATAGCGATTCAAGAAAATCCTTCTACGAATCTTTGATAATAACCAGCTAAGCCCAGAAAGCTACGTATTTCGGTTATTGGCTTAGGATACTCCCAACGGAGTTTCAACAGATAAGTCAAAGTCTAATTTCTCAGGGGTCCAGTTCAAACGTTGAGCACAAGTAGGAGAAATAAAAGAATGGGTAGAATCGGTATCTAATAAGGTATAAACTTTGCAAGAGTTTATGATTAGCTTACCCGTGATAACTTTGTTGGTTTCCTCGCTTTTTGGGTAGTCACGACAAACGCTCTTCCAAGAATCACCGACTTTGACTTATCTGGGATAGTCTTTGGTGTCACTATCCCAGCTGGACTTGACTTTGCTATAGAGCACATTCCACCCTCAACTGCTTCGTCGCACTCCTGATCCATGATTTGAATCATTACTATTTGATCTATATCGAATTAGGGTTGACCGCTCTGCACAGGGTAATTCCAAGCTCGATGTTGGATTCTCCCAATTGCTATCCAAAAAGCAAAATCCAAATCATTTATTTTGGCCTTCTAGGATCAGACGTCTCTTTCTATAATATCAACGCGTCGTGCGGCTTTTACCCATGCATCCTCCATTCTCATTCATTCAGTTGTTTCCTCTTTCAGCTGATCGTTGACATTTGCATACTCAGTTCCAGCTCTAATATCATATGCTCTGCTAGAGAGAGCTTCTGTTCAAGTTTCGTATATCGAGTAGCAAAATCTTGAATTACTGCATCCCTTTGTTCCATGACCGCCTGCCGTGCCTGCTCTTCTAACTCACGAATACGATCTTGAAGTTCTACATTTCGATCATAAAATTCTCCTAATAAATTCTCCTCAAGGTCCTCTTCTTCCTCACTCTCAGCTGTTACCTCTGCGACTAGCTTGGGTGCAACTATTAATTCTTCACTCACTACATGGATATCTCTAATTTCTTCTTCGCCTGACATCCTACAATCAAGTTCAATAACTTAATTAGTACTCCCCAATAAACATCTCCAATATTTATTCTTTAAATAAATCTCCTTAACTCATCACTTAAAACTATATATGAGTTAATCTCTTGATTTTCAGATGTCATTCTCAAATACTGCCACAAAATAAGGGTTAATTAAAGAAATTGGCATATCACATATTATCCCTATATTTTGACCAACCAATTAAATAATAAACACGCTTAGGTAGAACATACTAGCGAAGGATATTACTCGTCTCTCTCCTCCTAGTTCTAATCTCAGATCACCGCCAGAGATCATATCCCTAAGCTCTGATACCAACTGTGACGCCCCCAAAATAGGTTCACACAACCCATTCTGAGTCGCCAAATACATGGTACAGAATCCGAATACAAATCTTCTTATAACAAATGGTCGTGTAAAATACGACCACACAAACTATACGCTTCAATACAGATCGTATATAATACGAAAATATAAACACTCAAATAAGTCCTCATTACAATTATTATCACACTATTTTATAAAATAGTGAGGACTTCTACAGCTCTATCTCGGACCATCACTCCATTTTCCGACTAGTCCCCGTGACATTCTCATTTCCTGAAGAGAACAATGGAAGAAAAGAGTGAGCTCAACTAGCTCAGTAAAGAATATTATGACTAAGATAATGAAGAATAAATTATCGTTAGCCTTCAATAAATCAGATAAAATATGATGGACAACCAGTTTTAGATCAACAACTACAGCGAAAATAACAATTCATTAGAAGAGTTAAGTAAAGAATGATGTCTTATTTATAATCGATTATAATACCCGAAATAAAATTTAAAAGATTTAATCGTTAAAAGTTTAATTAGTCTATATGAACTTATAATTGTATAGACGGACCGAGAGACGAAAAATTAGTGTAAAACGGTATAGGTGAATCAGGCAAGTTTTTCCTAACTCAAACTCAAGTTATTATTTTTTAAGCATGTTAGTGGATAATTATTGTTGATTATTTCATATCTATGATTATTATTGAATATTCGCATTTATTGCAAGTTTTTCCGCACTATGTGCAAACTTTCTATTTTTATGCAAGGTTTCAAACTTCATTTAATTTCTATATTAAATGAAAGTCTTATATATTGATATACAAACTTGTTATAAACATTATTCGTGATATTTGTTATTGAAAGGTTATTACTTCTTGTTCAAAGATAACCAAATCAAATGAGTTGTTATTTGCATAAATTGGATTTGATTTGATATCAAAGCATAAACTGTGACAAAACTAATAATGTTTGGTACATATATATACTGATACTATTCAGAATCGGCAGTTATAGCACTGACCGGTGGTTATAGGCAGTTATAGCACTGACCTTTTAGGGATATGCATATTATGTCTGATTGAACAGATTAATCTCGGGGTTCTAAGTCTTTATGATTGACAGAAGCCAGAATGATGCTAATGACTCCCAAGTCTATATGACCTCTGGAAGTGATTACTATGTCTGGTTGAACAGATCAATCTCGGGGTTCTAAGTCTTTATGACGGATAGAGGCCTGAATGATATGGAACAGAATTTATATGAAAAATGTGGGGTTTGGCAGACAAACCTCAGTATATATATATATGGAAAAAAATCTTGAACTATATGTTCATTCAATTCAGATTCAGTGTGAATATAAAGTATAACATGTTTAAAACTTGTTGAGCTTTCTGTAGCTCATCCTTGCAAATATTCTTTTCCTTTGCAGCTTTGACTGACATACCGGAAGTCTTAGTACTCATTCCTGCGGATAGGAAGTTGTTATTAAATTAAGTTTATTATTAGACTTAAAGACTCTGATGTAATAGTTTAGATTTGGGATCTATATAAGCAAATGTTAAGCTATGAAATATATTATCAACTTTTGTTATATCAATTGTGTAGTTTTACATTCTTAGAGAAGTTAGAAAGAAGTACAATATCTATATGAACTATACATCTAAATGATAGTATTGAATAATCTTGGGAGTTCTATAAGCACTGAGGTTGCTCCCCTCAGTTCTAGAAACAATCTTATCATTAATACTGTGAATGTCAGATAGATAGGAATTATCGATATGAAAGAAATATATGTGAAATTATAAATCTATTCATCCAAGTGAGGGTATCCAAACACAATAATTATTTTGATGAGAACTACTATTTGTTATGGAATACTGTGAATCTTGGATTGGTAGAAATTATTATCTTATGGAATATTTACGTGAGCACCAAATCTGCTATAGGGAGTGTAGCGAATTTGGGGGCGTCACAGTGTGCACATCCGAACTAAAATAATTTAAGTTAAGTCCAACCTAGCACTCCATATATTCAAAAAAGAAAAATATTGTCATTGTGTGTGCACAATAAACTAATATTGTCCAATTTTTTTTATAAGCATCAAATGTGATTAAATTAACATCTTAAATACTTAATATTTGTCTTGTGTGTGCACAACAAACTACTCTATTAATTTTATCATGCTAGAAGACGACGTTCGATATTTCAAATATCTTTGAACACTTTAGACTTAAAATAATTCCTTTGAGGGGTTTGTTATTATTAATCTCATCTTGTTTAGCTTGCACGTATATATATATATATATATATATATATAATACGAGTTATTTTATTAAAACATACGAAGCATGTTTGCATAAAATATAATATATATAATACTTAGCATGCACATAGAATACTATATTCTACCCGGATTGATTATGGACTTTTATTCTAGTTTGGTTCACTAGAGCCACCAAGTGAACCAAAAAGTCAAACCTAGGAGTGCAAAAATTAAATCTAAACGTAACTATTACATTTAAACTCGAGCTCCATTACAAAATAGGTCTTGACGCGCTCCTTGCTCCTTGGTATCCAATTCTTCAAGATAATTCTAACTAGTCCTATTGTATAAACTATTTAATTTAAATAGAAACCTTGATCAGCAGTCAATGAAGAGTACATATAAGGGAGATAGAATTTTACATCAAGAAAAATTAGAGAAGACGAGGTACGCAGACCCTATTTAATAAAACTCATTCATTCAAGCATTCAACTAAAATAAAATCCAATCACATTGGTCAATAGTCCATAATCAATCCCATTTATTATCATACATATCACCATATGCATCAATAAATAAATATTCATCTCATGAATTAAACCATTCCATATATATGAGTATCATTTAATGGGCAATTTTAAATTGCATGAAATCCAATTTCAAGATTAAAATAAACTTTTTATTTTAATTATAAAATTATTAAGAATATATACATATATATATATAGTAACCGTATATATATCATATATATATAGTAACAGTATATATATATATATATATATATATATATATATATATATATATATATATATATATATATATATTACAGTACAATATAATATATAGCTTTTTTGAAATCCTTCATGTATCCCTTTTGAAAAGAATTCGTGGATCACTTCTAAAAAGACTTCAGGTATCCTTTTTGAAAAGATTTTGTGGATCACTTCTAAAAAGAATTCGTGGGTCACTTTTAAAAAGAATTCGTGGGTCACAATTCGCAAATTGACTTTCCATTTCTTTTTTAAAAAAATTCAGTTTCTTTTTTATGAAATAATTTTATACAATAAATTATGCCTAATAAATTATTCTAAAAACATACCTATACATATATGGAATCAAAATAATTAATAATTGCATAAAGGTTTGGCTCTGATGCCACTGTTAGGTTTGTAAAAAATTATGGCACAATCAAATTGCAAAAATTAGCGGAAGCATGGTAAAATCAGAATTTAAAATTTTCTACAAACCAATTACTCGGATCATCCTTTATGCTAATTATTAATTTAAAACGATAGATAAGAAGTTATGAAATCATACCCTTGTAGAACTAAGCTTTCACAGGTACGAGTTCAACTCCTTATTCTTCGCGATCTCCTTGAATTTCCGAGATTGATTCCTTCCTTTGATCAACGTTAGCCACCCAAGTGTTTGGCCTCTAAAGGTGATCCACCAAGGAAGAGGAATTGTTCAAGAAGGAGGGTGGTTGGCTAAACCCTAGTTTTCTATCCTCTATAAAAAAGGAGTACTCTCTAACAATTGGAATTGCATCAACCGATATCTAACATAAGACTCTTCTTATATAGATATTGGTCAACCCTTTTAATCCTATTAGAAATAGGGTTTCATTTATTTAATTAAACTCCTTTAATTAATTAAGTTTCCCAACATATTGGGATTAATTAATTAAACGCCTTTAATTAATTAGCTTCATAATCTCATTAGGAATAAATGAAAGTATTAATATTAAATTAATTCCTAAACTCCTTTAGAAATTAAAATAATAATAATTGTAATAATATTAATAAGACTCCTCTTAGTAATTTATATTTAATATTTTCAAAATATTAAATAATAAATATTAAGATATTTAATTTATTCTATCACCATAGATTAAATTAATTACACTTAACATATTATTACGATTATGACATTATATTCTTAAATAATTATTCTTCCTTTTATAGTATGACCCTTTAGGTTCTCCATATTAAATCGGTTGTGAATAAATCAATTAGAACAATTCTAATCTTATTTAAATAAATAAATTAAACAAATAATTTATTTAAATAAATAATATTTTTTCTACAATAGAGATAAGCCTTCCTAGCGATCAACGACTTTCTAGATAATATACATGCCAACATTAATCATAAAAGAACTTGTGAGTTAATAGTTACGGTACAATTCAATCCTTCCACCATACAATGTCCTAATTAAATATAAGACATGGAATTACTTTCAAGTCTTATTTTATTTAATTATATGTATTTCGATCAAAAAATGCACAACTCCAAATAATGCAAATTAGAAACTCATTTTTAATTTCATTCTGCCTTGGCCAAGGACTACTGAGTTGTCATTTAACGAATCACATATAATATATCTCTTCTTTTACTAGAAGTGGTAGATTCTTTATTAATCATTCATTATTTTCATATGTAACATATTACACCCAAGCATATCATTTGATATACCCAAAGGGTCTTAAAGAATAAGTCAAAGTATAATTCATTAACGAGTCACGTTTAGAACTGTACTTAATCTCCAATAAGCACCTACATACTTGCTTTAGTGTCTCCACATAAATGATCATGAGATCAATCATCTTCATCCAATGAGCAAGTAACATATGTATCAATCTATCCGGATTTACTAATCCCCTTTTTAGTAATCCAACAACTGGGAACTATTTTAGTTTTAAGCTTTCTAAAAATTTAGATCTCATTAGCATGATCAACATCATGATTTTAAAAGCATTGCTTAAAACTATGGGTTATTTACATATTATAAAAAATAGCATCATGTAGATAATTACATGTCTTTAATAAATGAATACTTTTATTAATAAATAAATAAGATCGTTTACAAAGTATATGCTTTATCATCATACATGATTGGCTTGTATGCGTACTACTTTCAATCTACCACTTGCACTAAATCCAATCGACATAGTATCTCATACCCATCTTCTCTAAGTGACGATCAAATTGTTGTTGTGTTAAAGCTTTAGTAAATGGATCTGCAATGTTGTCTTGAGAGTCTACACGCTTCAAGGTGACGTCTCCTCTTTCAATGATCTCCCTGATCAAGTGAAATCGCCGCAACACGTGTTGGATTTTTGATGAGACCTGGGTTCCTTAGCCTGCGCAACAGCTTGAAAGTAGTACACATACAAGCCAATCATGTATGATGATAAAGCATATACTTTGGAGATGATCTAATTTATTTATTAATAAAAGTATTCACTTATTAAAGGCGTTTAATTATCTAAATGATGCTATTTTTTATAATATATAAATAACCCATAGTTTTAAGCAATGCTTTTAGAATCATGATGTTGATCATGCTAATGAGATCTAAATTCTTAAAAAGCTTAAAACTAAAATAGTTCCCAATCGTTGGATTACTAAAAAGAGGATTAGTAAATCCGGATAGATTGGTACATATGTTGCTTGCTCATTGGATGAGAATGGTTGATCTCATGATCATTTGTATGGAGACACTAAAGCAAGTATGTAGGTGCTTATTAGAGAATAAGTTCACTGAACGTGACTCGCTATGGAATACCTAATAGAGTTTTACTTGTCTGTCAATAGGAATTCTTAATGTGATAGTAGTACAAGTGATCCTTGGACTTGAGATCATCATAATATCTTCTGTGTAATGAATTATACTTTGACTTATTCCTTAAGACCCTTAGGGTATATCAAAGGGTATGCTTGGGTGTAATAAGTTACATATGGAGATAATAAATTGTCAATAAAAAATCTACCACTTCTAGTAAAAGAAGAGATATGTCCTATATGATTCGTTAAATGACAACCCAGTAGTCCTTGGCCAAGGCAGAATGAAATTAGAAAGGAATTTCTAATTTGCATTATTTGGAGTTGTGCATTTTTTAATCAAAATACATATAATTAAATAAAATAAGACTTGACAGTAATTCCCTGTCTTATATTTAATTGGGACAATGTATGGTGGAATGATTGAATTGTACAGTAATTATTTACTCACAGGTTCTTTTATGATTAATGTTGAAATCTATATTATCTGAAAAGTCGTTGATCGTTAGGGAGGCTTATCCCTATTGTAGAATAAATATTATTTATTTAAATAGATTATTGATTTAAATTATTTATTTAAATAAGATTAGAATTGTTCTAATTGATTTATTCACAACCGGTTTAATATGGAGAACCTAAAGGGTCACACCATAAAAGGAAGAATAATTATTTTAGAAGGTAAAGGCATAATCGTAATAATATATTAAGTGTAATTAATTTGATCTATGTTGATAGAATAAATTAAATAGCTTAATGTTTGTTATTTAATATTTTGAAAATATTAAATATAAACTAATAAGAGGAGTCTTATTAATATTATTACAATTATTATTATTTTAATTTCTAAAGGAGTTTATAAATTAATTTAATATTAGTATTCTCATTTATTCCTAATAAGATTAGGAGGCAAATTAATTAAATGAGTTTAATTAATTAATCCCAATATGATTGGGATGCCTAATTAATTAAAGGAGTTTAATTAATTAAATGAAAACCTATATCTAATAAGATTATTAGGGTTGACCAATATCTATATAAGAGAAGTCTTATGTTAGATATCAGTTGATGCAATTCTAATTGTTGGATAGTACTCTTTTTCTATAGAGAATAGAAAACTAGGGTTTAGCCAACCACCCTCCTTCTTGAATAATTCATATTCCTTAGTGGATCACCTCTAGAGGTCAAACACTTGGGTGGCTAACGTTGATCAAAGGAAGGAATCTAATCACGAAAATTCAAGGAGACCACGAAAAACAAGGAGTTGAACTTGTACCTGTGGAAGTTTCGTTCTACAAGGGTATAATTCCATAACTTCTTATTTATCATTTTAAATAAGTAATTTACATAAAGGATGATCCGGATAATGGTTTTGTAGAAATTTTTTAACTCTGATATACCATGCTTCAGATAATTTTGCAAGTTGATTGCGCCCACGATTTCGTACAAACTCAACAGTGGCATCAGAGCCAAACCTTTATGCAATTATTAATTATTTTGATTTCATATACATATGGGTATGTATTTAGAATAATTTATTGGGCACAATTTTATTGTATAAAATTATTTTTTATAAAAAAACAAAAAACAAAATAATAAATAGCGAATTTTTTTCCCCGCTAAGGTGATTTCGTGAAAGGGTAACCTGCTAAAGTGTATTCTGTGTTTTGCCAAAAAATGAGTATTGCAGGTTTTCTAAAAGGGCCATGGTGATTCACGTTGTTATATATATAATAGTTGTTTTGTTTTGCCAAAAAGTGAACTTGCAGGAAGATGATTCAAAAAGGGGAATGAATCAGGTTATACTATAATATATATATATATATATATATAGTCCGGCTCTCTCCAGCGAACTGGAGGAGCGAACTAAGAGCAAACCGACTATAGCGACGGTTTTTTCCGTCGCTATAGCATAAAAACCGGCTTTCTATGCTATAGCGATGAAAAAAAACCGTCGCTATAGCCGGTTCGCTCTTAGTTCGCTCCTTCCAGTTCGTTGGAGAAGCGGACTTTATATATATATAAGATATATTATATATATATAATATTCTTAATAATTTTATAATTAAAATAAAGAGTTTATTTTAATCTTGAAATTGGATTTCATGCAATTTAAAATTGTCCATTAAATGATACTCATATATATATGAGAATGATTTTAATTCATGAGATGAATGTTTATTTATTAATGCATATGTGATATGTATGAAAATAAATAGGGTTGATTATGGACTATTGACCAATGTGATTGGATTTATTTTAGTTGAATGCTTGAATGGGTTTTATTAAATGGGGTCTGCGTACCTCGTCTTCTCTGATTTTTCTTGATGTAAAATTCTATCTCCCTCCTATGTACTTTTCCTTGACTAATGGTCAAGGTTTCTATTTAAATTAAATAGTTTATAATAGAAATAGTTAGAATTTATTGAACAAATTGGAGACCAATGAGCAAGGAGCGCGTGAAGACTCATTTGTAATGGAGCCCGAGTTTAATGTAATAGTTACGTTTAAATTTAAATTCTTGCAATCCTAGGTTTGACCTTTTCGTTCACTTGGTGGCTCTAGTGAACCAAACTAGAATAAAAGTTCATAATCAATCCGGGTAAAATATAAGTATTCTATATGTGCATGCTAAGTATTATATATATATTATATTTATGCAGACATGCTTCGCATGTTTAATAAAATAACACGTATTTATATATGTGCAAGCGTGCTAAATAAGATGAGACACATAATAACAAATCCCTCAAAGAAATCATATTAAGTCTAAAGCGTTCAGAGATATTTGAAATATCGAACGTCGCCTTCTAGCATGATAAATTAATAGAGTATTAAATATTTAATACGAGTTTGTTGTGCTATCCACAAGGATATTAATTTAATCACATTTGATTCTTATCAAGAAATTGAACAATATTATTTTGTTGTGCTATCCACAAGGAAAATAGTTTTTTTTGAATTTATGAAATGCTAGGTTGGACTTAAATTAAATCATTTTAGTTCGGATGTGCACACGCTTGATCATTATGATTTAAGAGGCAAATAAAAAGGAGTTACATGTTGATGTAATTGACAAAGAGTTGTCTAACCTATTTATTTATATATCGTTTATTGTACTATCCACAAGGCTATATACATTTGAAATGAGATCCTTATTCTCACTAGCAAATCTTTAATTAGATTTAGCCGAACTGTATAAGTGAGGGTAATATAGTTTAAAAAAAATAGTGGGAGATACCAATTTAAAATAAGATCTAATTTATTTTGGTATATAAAATTAATTAAATGAATGTTTGCTAAAATATTATCTTTTCACATACAGAAATTTAAAAAGTGTCAAAATCACTATTTCACTGCGTAGCATACTTGATGCTAACAAACTGACCAGACCGAATTACACGGACTGGTTAAGGAATCGAGGATAGTTCTCACTGTTGAAAAGATTTCTTATGTCCCTATATTCACCTGTCCTGGAACTGTTCCAGAATCAGCCTCTGAGGAAGAGATTGCCACTATTGTAAAGTGGCAAGATGATACATCTGTGGCTCAATGCATCATGCTCGCATCCATGAATAACGAGCTTCAGCGTCAGCATAAAAACATGGATGCTCCTACTATGTTGCTTCACCTCAAGGAGTTGTATGGTGAACAAAGTAGGACTGCTAGATATGAGATATCTAAGGAGCTCTTCCGATCTCGGATGACCGAGGGCACTGCCGTTGAGACTCATGTCCTAAGGGTGATCATGTTGATTGAACGCCTTGGACATCTTGGGTTCGTCATGGATGGGGAGTTGAGTCAAGACTTGGTATTGCAGTCACTCCCTGAGACCTTCTCGCAGTTCGTCGTAAATTTCCACATGAATAAGTTAGATGTCATCTTGCCTGAATTACTTAACATGTTAAAAACTGTAGAAGGTCACTTCCCATCCAAGAAGAACCATGTCTTAATGGTGGATTCTTCCACGAAAAGGAAGAGGCCCAATGTATCTTCTGAAAAAAAGAAACCTAAGAAAGCTAAGAGTAAGGTGAATATGAAGGAACAAAAGTAACCTGATCCAGCTAGCAAAGGAATGTGCTTCCATTGCAACAAGCCGGGTCACTGGAAGAGGAACTGCAAGAAGTTTCTGGCAGAGAAGAAGCTTGGAGAAGCTTCGACTTCCAATCAAGGTTTGTTCATGATTAAAATTAATTTTTTAGAAAGTCAAAATTCTACTTGGGTATTGGATATCGGCTGTGGTTCTCGCATATGAAATACTGTGCAGGGACTGGTCAGAAGTAGAAAGCTTAAACAAGGATGAGGTTGTCCTACGAGTGGGAAATAAAGCAAAGGTTGCTGCATTAGCTGTAGGAACTTATTGTTTAGCACTGCCTACGGCAAGTCCATTTATTTAAATAATTGTTATTTTGTTCCGAATATCATTAGAAACATTATTTCTATTTTCGTATTAGATATGGATGGATTTGACATTATAATAAAGAACAACAGTTGTTTTATAAAGACAGTGTTTTATATGGTGTTGGTAATCAGCGAAATGGACTTTATATACTTGACTTGCATGAAAATATACTTCAAATAAAACAAACTAAGAAAAAGAAAAGAGATGATGTTAATTATACCTATATGTGTCACTGTAGACTCAGTCATATCAATGAAATAAGATTATTCAAGTTGCATAAGGATGGGCTCTTAGAGCTATCTGATTATGAATCATATCCAACTTGTGAATCTTGTCTCATGGGTAAAATGACTAAATTTTCTTTTAGTGGAAAAGAGAAAGAGTTACAGAGTTGTTAGCGTTGGTTCACACAGACGTTTGTGGACCTATGACAACGATGCACAGGGAGGGTATTCTTATTTTATTACTTTTACTAATGATCACTCAAGATTTGGATATGTGTATTTAATTAAATACAAATCTGAATCATTTGAAAAGTTCAAAGATTTCAAAAGTGAAGTAGAGAAAACAACGAGCAAGAGTATTAAGATTCTTCGATCAGATCGAGGTGGAGAATACTTAAGCGGTGAGTTTCTCAATTGTCTCAAAGATAATGGCATAATCTCACAATGGACTCGTCAAGGTACACCACAGTTAAATGGAGTATCTGAAAGGAGAAATCGAACATTGTTGGACATGGTTCATTCCATGATGAGTTTTAATCGATCTTCTAGTATTATTCTGGGGTTAGGCCCTAGAAGGGGCTGCATATCTATTAAATAAGGTCCCCTCGAAATCCATCCCCAAGACTCCATATGAGATGTGGACAGGGAGAAAACCTGGTCTTAAGCATGTTAA